>VZRF01005915.1:0-73313 GCA_013396875.1 Vireo altiloquus | reverse complement strand
ATAATATAATATAAAGCCCTGAGGAGAAATGCTTGTTTAGGCTTGTAGAGTTTAGGAGGCTCTGGAGGCACCAGAGATGTTACCTATTGGTCCCAGAGCCAGAGGGCAAAGAGGCTGGTGGTTTTTAAAATTTTTTTTTTTTTTTACTCTGCCTAGCTGTAATCACACCTGAAATCCTCTCCAAATAAAACCTGATACAAACAAAAAAACCCCCAGAAGAAATATAAAACCCCCCAAGACATAAAAAACTTCTAAACAAAGAACAGTAACAAAAAGATTCCAAACTACAAAAAAAACCACAGCAAACCAAATACCAACGAAAAACCCCAACAAAACAAACTTGCAGAGAAACATACCACCTTTGTCCCACTTTAAATACAGCTGCTCGACACCAGTGATTTCAGAATGATTTCTGCTATTTACTTTATACAAGTGTGCCTTGCTTTGCTCCAGAACTGATAACTGCCAGCCAGAGGAGGGCCATGAGGTTGATCTCCCTGACAAGCAACAATCCCGGATCAGGAACAGACACTGAGCATCGCAGGCACCTCTCAGGGCCACTGGCATCAACAGGGAACACAAGCTGCGCATCCCAAAGGGGACCCAGCAATGGGAATTTGTCATTTTTTTAACATTTAGCTGAACTCTTCCACTTGCCCTTCACGCCAAGAGGGGAGGGCACTGGGGCTCCTCTGTCCTGGTGCATTTTGCTGTCACTAGCCTGTTTCTTGGGGAAGAAAGAGCCTGGCAGCAGGGACACACGGTGGGCCTGTCAAGAGGGGCAAGGTAGCATGCTGGCCACAGCGAGAGGCATTTCCTGCTGTGAGGTGAGATCCTTGCATCCTGCTCCTGCCTTTTCCCCCACACTTTTCCCCCCAGCCTGAGCTGCAGCCCCCACCCACGGAGCCAGCCTGAGCACGCAGGATGGCCAAGGACACGGGGAGGGGAGGGGATGTTGCATGGGGAACAGTCCCTCGCAGGGCTGGGAGCTGGAGAATGCCAAGCCACCTCAGCTCATTCGGGCACACTCATTCACATACAGGTGGCATGTTATCGCCACTTCAAGAGGAGAGCTGGCTCCACTTATTTTTTCCATTAAAATGCAAATTAATTTAATAAAAAGTGTGATTGTAAATTAATGAAGCGCTTTAAAATTCTACATAATACAAGGCTAATACTTACTCTATATTTTCTCCAGTTAATACCACTACTAACTCCCCCAAGTGGCACCAGCTCCACCAATCTCACTGACTGAGATGGGGTCAGAGTTTGCAGAAGTGGGCACAGTGCCTTCTCACAGCATCCCAGCTTCTGGGGCAGTTCCCAGGCTCCCTCCTCCTGAGGAATCTCACCCTGCGGTACCTGCCCACACCCTCAGGGCCAAGGCACTTCAGAGCAGGGACTCTGTCCTTCCTCTACAAATAGCAATGGATCCCTGTAATTTACTGCAGCCCAACAGTTCACATGGAAATTGAAGGCGCTGCTGCCCAAACCGGCCCCAGGGACGAGCTGCCCTTCCAGCATGGTCAGCTGTAACAACAATCAGGGCTGCCTCAGGTGCTGAGCTCCCACAGAAACTTCAGGCATACTTGAATTTAAGAGAGACTGTGGATCCATGTGGGGTTTTTTCTTTATTTTTACCCCAATACAAAAAGCCAGATTCAGATATTGACTCCAAAGCAAATCCACTCTGGGGGGTTGCCACTCATACAGGGCTACAGCCAGACAGCCCCACTGCACTGCTGCTGCGTTCACAAGCAGCTGAGCTGCTGCACCAACGGCCTCCACATCTGGCTGGGCTCTCAGCAACCCCTCTATCTCCACTACTGCTGCCTCTTCACTGCAGGAGGGAGCAGAGAGACAGGAGAAGGCACCTGGGCAAGGCTAGCAGGGGGCAATTACTGCTCAGGACCACCTGCCTTCAGGGCAAAGCTGGCTCAGGAAAACAAAACATAACCTTGAACAAACATGCAGAAGGTTTGTTCTCTATATCTCCCCTTTCTAATGTCTACTTGCATGGAAACACTGTAGGAGATCCATCCTTAGAAAATTCATCCTTAAAATACAATAGAACCAGAGAAGAACACTAGGAAAATATTGGGCAAAATGAATGAAGTATTTCCAACAGTATCCATCCCTCCTGACTTAGAGGTCCACATCTGAGCTCATCACCTTCTGCTTTTTTTTAATAGCAAAAGGAGAGAAAAGGCAATTCTGAGAATAACTCAGTTCATCCTGAAGTAAGTGTCTCAAGTAGGTCGGTAAAACAGCAAAAACCTGCCCTTCCCTCTCTGCTGGTGATAAAGTGTTCAGGCAGACGACTCCTGGAGACGTGGCACTGGTACCTCCAGAGCTGGGTGACACGAGGTCTTCCTCTCACCTCTCCTGACAGGACCCTGCTCACCAGCGTGCCACTCTCCAGCCCTCCCAGCACAGCCCATGGCTGCACAAGGTCCTTTTCCTCTGACCACACAGCAGGGACCACACAGGCTCTGTGCTGCTGTTAATCACCCACCGCACTCTTTTACTGCTGCATGTACACCGCACATTATCCCTTAAATAAAGCTCGCCCACCCTATTATTGTAATGTCAACCCTGAACCTGAGATAAGCCCTACAGACAATTTATAATTACACAGCAATAGCTCTTCGACGCTGCACGGAGGGGCCACCGAGAGAGGATTTAGGTCTTTCACGGAGCCAGCGTTTGACAGGTCTCTGCTGTTATTTCATCCTGACAGCTCCTTGCCACCCGACTCCTCCTGCGACGCCACACTCGGGCTTTGTTGCGTGATCTCAGGTGAAGAGAGCACGTAATGGGCAATAATTGCGGGTGATTACTGTTTACTTGTTAACTCTGCTAGGCAGAGCAGCTGTGATGGACACCGGGACTGGAATATTCCCTTTTATCGCCTGTAGCACTGAGAGTGAACTGGTGCTTAATTCAAAGGCTGAAATCTATAAAAAATAAGACGAAACCCATCATTAAATTTCTCTTAGTGGCTATGTGCATAATTCATCCAAACACCATCAAATATAAATGGCCTCGTGTCAGGCTGAGCAGTGCAGGCACGGCACATCCTGCTGCTCCAGGAGACAGCCACTGCCAGGCTCACCTTAATGAGATGGGCACGGTCGGCACCGCAGCGAGCCCAGGGGCTCCCTGGCACGACACAGTCACTGCACTGAGCCCCTGCTCCTGCCAGCCCTTGGTCCTGTGAGTGAGCCACATTCTGCCCACAGAGCCCTGTGCCAGGAGCCCATGCCAGGGCTGGTCCTGATCCCCAATCTTTCCTGTTTATTAACACTTTTTTTCCCCTTAAGTTTAAAAAGGTTTGCATAAATCACAATATCCAAGTTCTTTATTGCTCCCTGCTAGGGTGTGAACTTTGATTAGGAGCTGAATGCCCTCGATTTCACCAGCAACAACCACATCCCAGTACACAGCCCTCATTCCACACCACAGATGTCAATCTGCAGCAGTTTGGTGAACGCTTGCAACAAGTTTTCTAGAAAGTTTTTTTCCAATTATTTGAAAATCACCAAGTTATTTAATAAATCACAGAAAGTTGTTTTGCAAAAGTATCCTTTGAACCATTAGATATTATTTTGAATGCCAATTTTTCTTCCCACCTTGTGGCAGGATAAAGATACCCCACTCAATTTTCATCAAAAGCACATGAAAGCAATCAAGGCTCCTGTAGTTTCTATGGAAATAAGGGATGCAAATTGGGATTGTGTGGTGCCTTTTTTCTTGAATTTATCCATAAAAATGCAAATATTCTTCAACAGATACTGAAATATTTGCCTTGTTCTAAAGGAGCAGAATACACAGACGAGGCTCTTTTGTCCACTGGCTCTTCTGGCAGAGGTTTGACAGCCTGTGGAGCACAAGCCTGTAAAAACTGAATGAGCCATGCCAGAGCATGGATGGCAGCACAGCTGGCTCCAAAAGGCTTGTGCCCAGCCCAGAGGACTGGGGCTTCCCCTCACAGGTCCTTCAGTCACCAGCATTAGCAAATGCCTTTTCCTGCCTGTCCCACAAGGCAACCCACCTCACCCACAGGTACTGTGCTGATCCCTGCCCAGAGCACCAGGCTGCCAGCCCTGTGGCACTGATGGATAGTGATGTCACCTCCCTGTTGTGTAAAGCATAAGCCAAGGGAGCAGCACAAACAAATCACATTTGATTTTATGCATCTGCTTTACTTTCCTGCCAGACATTTCAGAGCAGAGCATCCAGTACAGAACACCCTGCTCTGTTGCTGGGATTCACCTTGTCCTGCAGCAGGGATGGATCAAAACCCTGCAGTACAAGGTTTAATTAATTCCTTTTCAGACTGAAAGATACAGAAGAGTTAATACTAGCAAAGGTCTCTGGATTATTCCCCTAAGTGCTTTCCAGCTCTCTCCTTTCTCGGCAGGCTGGATGTAGTAAGCATCACACAGCATTCACCAATAAATAATCCAACAGCCTGAGGAGCTGCCAATCTGCAGCTGGGCACCTCGCCTGTCAGCTCCGGGTGCTAAGTGCCTCCCATGTAGGAGGCTGGGGCTCCTCCCCAGCATGTGCACGCTGCCTGTGGACTTACCGATGTTGAAAAGGTCAATGAATGCTATTTCAGATCACTCTTGTTTGCCAGAATTGATGACAAACCCTGGCAACTCAACTAGTGAAACTCTAAGCATGAACTAGAGCATGCTGCAGCTGCACAATTATCAGCCTGCAATTAATTAATTGTGCTGTCACTGTATGCACCTGAGAACAACAGTGAGATCAAAGAACTGAACAGAGATCAAAATGATTTGTAGATCACCTTACTTACAGCTGAAAGTGCCAATTAGATACAGCAAAGACAGAGTCTGGCTTAGTTGCTTAACAGCTCTGGAAAAGAAAAGTCACTCAATTGACTGTAGGAAAAACCCCATGAAAACTGGATTGCTTCCAGCCTGGACAGAGGGGACCTGTGATGGACTGTCCATCGACTTCTCCTCTCCAAGGGTGTAGGGTATCTCTCTGTGCCTGTTACACTCTACACCATCCACACCTTGGGCTGTGCTGCAGTGAGCTGGCGAGTCCAGCTGACTGTGTGGTGCTGGGACCCAAAGGCCCTTCCAGCAGGTCTAGAAGCCCCAGGAGAGGCAGGAGCAGGAGCCCAGCTGCTGGCACATCCTCTGCTGAGGACCCTAGGAGATGGTTGCCTGTGGCCCATCACCTGCCCAACAGGAGCTGCCACTTTGTGGGGCTGAGCCATGCAGGCAGGCTGTGGAAGTGACTGTGGTGACAATACCCAAGGTCTCGGGGTGCCAGTGACATTTCCTAAGGTGTCAAGGGCTGACCCACAGCACCATTCTCTCCTGCCAGCTCTGCAAGCTGCTCCACACTGACTGAGCCAAGTATGGCTGTAGTTATGGTGTTGAGTTATAATTTTCTATAAAGCTACTGGGAGAACACATTCCAGCCGCACCTTCCTAGGCTCTAGGAGGGACTTGGCCTGCCCGTAGACAGTCTCTGCCCTCTGCCAGCACACTGAGGGCAGCAGCGAGGAATCCTGCAGATTGTTATCTTTCAGAGAGCAACACTGTAGCACACCCAAACCTACGAGCTCCCTGGAGAAATTAAGAAGTCTTTCCTGGCACATGTTAAGCTGGATGCCATGTTTGTGACCACACAGAGCAGTTCTGACTGCAGGGCTGGTCTGTCTCATCCCTGAGCTCCAGGCTGAGACGATGCACTAGGCTGAGTTCAAGGGATGCTGTCCATCCAGAGCTGGCTCTGTGAGTCCTTTGAAGTCCCCACCAAGTCCCCACACTCCTCACCAAGCACCCAGCCCCTGAGGCCAGAAAACACCTGCCCGAGTGCCCAGAGGAAAGGGATTTGCTGGACTCTGCGGCTAGCACAGGAGAGAAGGTGCCAGGAGGAGAGGCCAGACCAAGGAGGAGGTATCTCCTAAGAAGTGGTCTCTGGGCAGTCTCAGGTGCCAGCCCCTCATGGGACAGTTCCCAGTCCCCAGTGACTGCAGAGACCCGGGAAGGCAGTGCTGTGCTGACAGACTGCTGTACACGTGGCTGCTGTACTGGGTGTCCTTCCTTGGATGTGCCAGCTTTGTCTCCGTGGTCTCCTGTTTATCACATTGTTTAATTTCTCTTTTTAATTGAGTCAGACATTTTTTAATTTCTCTGTTTAATTGGTGCAGACTGAGAGGCTGCAGGCAATGTCATCTTCACATCATCTCTCAGAAACCTCGCCAGTGTGAGGGTGACATCATTGGCCATACACAGCAGGTTGTGCAGAACCTACAGACTATCCCAGCTGGGGCCGAGGAGCAGGGACAGGGAGCAGATTTAAATCATGGATGTCTGCAGGACAAAGGCAATTAGCAGAGAGCTATCCTTGGCTGTATAGGAACTGCTTTCCTTTAACATACAAATGGGATAGCAGGCAGACAACTCAGCCTGGAACACAGGTGACACAACTATTTACATCATTCAAATCCAGAAGGTCATGGAGGCAGCTTCTGAGGCATCTCACAATGAGGTGAAAGCAGGTAAAGACAGTGAACAACAAAATCATGCCAAGGCGTGTGGTCTTAGAGCAGAGACTGCAAGGTTTGTTTAAGCCACATGTTTTTTCTTAAGCGAGACAGATTCAACATATATCTGAAAAACTATTGAACAAATGTTCCTTTGTATTTTAAAATGCCTTACATCTCATGTCTTGTATTTTTCCAGTCACATGAATTGCTTGAACAGATGCGTTTATCTCCCTGGGTTCAACAGGGACAAGCCAATGGCTGCTTCCTCTGCCTGGTTTGACAAACCCAGGGGCTTCAGGAGGTGATTTTCCACACAGGTTTCTTTCAGTGGGTGCTGGACAGGACTAGAAAAGCTAGAGGTGAAAAATGCAAGTTCAGACTATCCCTGGAGAGCTGCGAATGTTTGGAGATATGCAGCACTGCTCACTGAAAAGATTTTTAATAGCTTTGACCTTTGTGGGGTCTGTACAGTCTCCTTTTGTCAAAAAGTGTATGTGGAAGAATTGTGGGAAAGAGCTGAAGATAATACACATGTTCTGCAGCCTGCGAGGGGATTACAGAGCACTCCTTACTTGCTTAGATTACTGTTCCCAAGTTTAGAGCATCAGCATCAGCTGCTGCAGGTATATGGGGATTTACCATCAGAAAGGGCAAACCATTGCTGGTCAGGGAGCAATATAAATATTAGTTATTGCAGATTACTTATAAATAAATCATTTGAAATTACAAAATTAATCAGACAAATCATCTGACAAATAAGTATTTGATCAGCTCTGTCTGAACCACTGTGGCCAGCCAGGCACTAAGTAAAGAACCCCTGAAATTTATGGGAAGCAATATCCCTTCACCTCAGGACGTGCAGGCACAGAGAGCAATGGCCTGAACATAAATTGTGGGATTCTGGCGCTCCAGGCAAGGCAGGTTCCAGAAGGTTCCTGGGGGCAGGAGCGAGAGCAGCCACAGGGCACAGCCCTGGACTCCAGCACCCACCAGGCTGGTGGGGACACTGACCCCTGCGTGGACACGTCCATGTGCAGGCCACTCACGACTGCCTGAGCTTTTGGGCAGTGAGAGGACTGTTGCCAGCCAGGTGCTCACATCTTTTTCTAACTGTGCCAATCTAACCTGAGCAGGGGTTTACTTTTTCCCCAAACCTACAAAATGAGTGTGTGTCAGTCTAATAGCTCTGTGTATTCTAAGTCTCATCTGTATTCAGCACATCACCAAAATGAGAGGAAGAAAATAGCCCCTGAAAATAAAAGTGTGAGAGAGAGAAGGAGACACGAGCCATTAAAAAAGCAAACAGCTCCCTGCATGTGCTCTGCCAAAGGGGGTGCTGGACACAAGACTTTCCTGCTCTCATTCCACATCTCCAGTGCCTTTATCAGAATCATAAACACTGACCTTCCCTTGGGCTGGCACATTCTGAGGAGTGAGGATCCCTTGAAAAGGAAAGATTTCACATCCCATCTGCGTGTTTTAGGAGGAAGCTTCCTATGAAATCACATACATGTAATTCTCCTACAGTCTCCAAATCCCCAGGTGCTTTCAGCTGATGTAAATAAAACCTGTTATCCATCTTACAACTCTTGTGCCCCCTCCAAGATGGGGGGATTATCTGAAGCCACGAGGAGGAATTGGCAGGTCCAACAATTTCATGGTTGATTTTTATCAAGGAATTTTAATGTCACAAACAAAACAGCAGCAACCCTGGCAATAGCAGTGACACCACAGTGCCCATGGTCTCTGTGACGAGGACACAGCAGTGCTGGGCAGCAGTGGCTCATGCTGGACAGGCCCCACAGCAATGAAGAGGACCATGGCTGGAAAGACCCTGCTGGGCCAGAGCCACTCTCACCCAGGGGCTGCGTCAGCCCAGCACTAATTTGGCCAAGGCCTGGTTTGGAGGCATGTGTGCTACCCTGCACCCCACTCCTCTCCTTGGAAGGCCAGGGCTGATCCAGGCTGGATGTGGCAGAATTTTCAGGACTGATGTGGATATTTTCTACTCTGTCAACCTTTTATTTAAATGACATTTGGCTGCAGTGCTAGAAGTGTGATATTGAAAATCAATAGCTGGAAAGTGTTTGAAAGCCAATCTAAATCAAATATTACAATATGGTGAAGTTAATCATCTGAAATTAACCTTATAACTGCTTGAATCACTCTAATCTATAAAGAAAATCGATATAAGCATATCAAACCCTGCTGCGAGCTGCTGTCTGTTCAAGCTGACCATGCAAATGGAAAATAATAGCCAGTGGATGTTTATTGCTCTCTATCTGTTAACACTTCTCATGTGGCTGAGATGGGTAGATGGATTCCCCAGGGAGATGTGGTTGTGAGATGCAGGCAAAGGCTGCTGCTCCAAAGAGGCCCAGCAGCTGTGAAGACCCCCTGAGCTACCCTCCCAGCAGTGGATTTCAGAGAGCTGGAAGTGACTAACAGACTGTTTCATGAGGAGAATTGATTCTCCCTGACTGAAAAACAACTGCCCATGCACAGCACCTTGTACCCCCCCGGCCCCAGCTCAGCTCCAGGCTACACCCACAGTGGCCCTGGCACCCTGCAGGTGGTTGGACTCGGCTCTGGGCACCAGATGAGGACACAGGCACACAGGTGCCCACCAGCAGGACCAGCAGCAGCACCCCCAGCTGTGGCACCTGTGCTGCACCCACTGCAATGCTCTGCCTGGGTGTCCTGGGCCATGTCACAGCAGCAGCCCCAAAGGTGACACCACCACTGTGACAGGGATGTCTGGGAGAATTCGCCCCTGCGGAAGCACTGCTGGCTGCACCACTGTCTCCCAGTGAGCAGCTCCAAACCAAGGGTGATACATACCCACCCCGTGGGGGGCACAGGTGATGGCCCTGTCCAGCTGCATCTCCAGAATGGCCATCAACAGGCATTTACTGGAGGCTCTGGGGTATGACAGTGATAAGTGCTTTGATAGCAGACAGAAATCTATAAATAACAGCAGTTTCTCTCAAACCCCTCATTTTAAAATAATGAAGACATTTCATAAAGTGACAAGTGTCTCAAACATTGAGAGTAAAAGCTCAGAGAGGCTCTTTTTGAAGTTTTGGGAACAGATGGGAGGAGTGAGATCCCAGTAGCAACTTGCCTGGCCTCAAGAGCCTGGGACTAGTTAGAGCCAAGGAGATGAATCACAGACTTTTTCAGATGCTTTTCACGGGCACCAGATTTGAAGCAGGACGAAGGTTTCTGAGCAGATGCCATTGTCCAGGGAGTGCAGCTGCTTCACACCACTCCTGCCTGTGCCAGAGTGAAGAGTAGTATTTGCCTCCAAGGTCTACTTGCTGCAGAACTTCCTGAGCTGCCACAGACCCCAAGGTGAAATTATTTTCTGCATTACAATGAAAGAAGAAAATTCTGCCAATTTTCCAGCTGTCAATCTGGCGTGTGCTGGCTCCCATCCTGGACTCATGCCCGTGGTGTGGGCAGACAGACAGACAGGTCTCGGCAGCAGCAGCATGTCCCATGCAGGGGGATGACAGCTGTAAAGAGGTGCTGTGACACCAGTGACACACGTGCAGTCCGTGGTGCCCGCAGCAGCTTCCTCATTGCTCATGATTTGCCTTTTGCTCAGTGGCCGTTCCTGAGGTATTTCCTGCGTTCCAGATGGAGATGTGAATGATGTGGATGACGTGCTGCCCTGGGGAGGG
The DNA here is from genome assembly GCA_013396875.1 of Vireo altiloquus. Classification (NCBI taxonomy): domain Eukaryota; kingdom Metazoa; phylum Chordata; class Aves; order Passeriformes; family Vireonidae; genus Vireo; species Vireo altiloquus. Next base: position 63,092 of record VZRF01005915.1, on the reverse strand, counting down.
GCAGGAGAGCAAACATGGAAGTGGGCAGCAGCTGTCCCAGAAGTGAACACACCAGCTGGGAGGCTGGAGCTGCTGTTTGAAGCAGCAGGTCGCCATGGATTAGGAATGGTCCTTTGATACTGGAAATGTGTTTTAATGAGTTTCCTGCAATATATGCATCATTTGGGTTCCTGTGGAAAGGTGTTGCACAATTCCCCCTTTTCCTCACCCAAAGGGACATGTAAAACATGCTTCATTTTTACATACTTTAAGCTGAACAGGTTTTAAAGAACTGTGAGCTTTCTCAGTGCTTAAAAATCTCTTGCTTTCTTTAAATTACAAGGACAAGCTGCATTTTCAGAATCAATACTCAGAATGTACGAACAGCTCTCCAGGTGAGGAGGCTCAACAGCAGAGCTGGGCTCTCAGAGGTTGCTCAGTGGTGAAGCTTTCTGTCCAAGCTGTGGAACAGGGCAATGACACTGGCAGAGGTCATGACTCCATCAGAGCTCGGTTCTCCACAGCACAGGAGCTCCTTATTTTGCATTATAATTTATTTTAGAGTTTGAGCTTTCTGAGGACAGGACTGTATCTAATTTAGTGTGGAGAGAGTACACACTGGCCAGGACAGAAAATCTGTGTCTGCTGAAGCCATGAGCTCCTGCACAGTGTGGAGAGTGAAGTAATGGCAAACATTAACATTCATCCAGGGGTGTTGCAACAAGAGCTCATGGCAGGGTGGGACAGTGCCAGCAAAGAAGGGTGCCACCATGGGGAGAAGGGGTTTGCTGCCCTCATTTGGACTCTGAGCCTCTCAGACTCCCCAAAGAGGAGCTGGGATAAAAGCCTGTTGCCCGGATTTTTCAGCCTTCTGATGTTTTGCAATTTTTGTAATGGAGTTCTCGTGCATTTCATGTAAACAAAGCAATGTTTCTATAACTGTTCCTTTTATTTGCCATTCCTCTCCTGAGGAGAAAACAATTGATAGACTTCTAGTTTGACCAGTGTGGTTGGAGAGGAGGCAACCTCATCCTCCAATCCATGGTCATTGTCAAAAATCTATACATATCGAAATAAAATTAAAACTATGTACTTTTTCTACTTAAGAAAACTCACTGTGGGTGTGTTGTTCATTTCGTGTCCTATAGTGACTAAAGCCCCTGGACCTGGTACTGCTGCAGCTCCTCCGCATCACCTGCAGCTCCCAGTGACCCATGAGAGGGGTCAGCCTCAGCATCCTCCCTCCGCCTCACCCCGTCGGTCTCTCCCACACCCCCGGGAGCATTTCGGGGGGTGCAGGGATGCACCGGCGGGTCAGCAAGTGCACAAATGTAATGCAGAAGGCAGGCTTTGCCCAATGTCACTAATACCATTTACAACCTATCGGAGGGGACAATTGTCCCATTAAGAAACCCAAAGACATTGTGGATTTCTTCAGCCTCGGGGCTTGGAAGCAGGAAGCATTTACTGCCTAATTAAATTTTCATATACTGGCAGAGTACAGCTCTTCTAGCGAATCTGTATTGGACAGCGTGCCAGATTTTGCAGAAAAAGAGCAAGCTTGAGTTGCCTGGGGCTGCCGGCGTCAGCTGCCGGCTGGTGTGGAGAGCCCCGAGCACAGCGGTCACGGCATCGCCTTCCGCACATGGATGCACCGCCCATTTCTGCTGCCTGCCGACAGCAAAGTGCCTTTCTCTTCCTAGCACGGCTCCTCTGGTGGCTTCTCTGCTCGCTTTTAAGGGGCGGATAGCAGCCATAAGGGCTGACCCTGCTCCAGGCAGGGGTGAACGCCGTGCACCAGCTGGCAGTGTCCAGGGCATGTGCCAGGATGTGGGCAGTTGCTCTCCTTCTGCTCCCACTTTGGCCCCAGCAGCACCCACCGTACAACACCACGGGCTCCCTGCTCCCGCGACTCAGAGCCAGAGTGGTTCCTTGTCTGTGGGAATGCACTGGGCTCAGCCTTCCTAAAAAATCTACTCCTGACTCGCCTGGTGTCTGCTCAGCTGCTCTGAATACCAGGACACAGTGGAGAGCCCAGCAGACAAGTGCTCCTGGATGCCCCTTGTTACTTCTGCCATGGCCCCAGCCCTTGTTGAATGCTCTTGATTCCTTGTGATAGGATAGGGACAAGGAGCCCAGTGCCATCCCCACCTGGATACAGCCCTCTGGACACGCCGTGGCCAGCATGGTGCTGGGACCACTGCCACACTGCTGAAGGTGCCCAAGGGCTGTGCTCCCCAGCCCTTATTTCCTTGGTAGATAAATGCCTGAAAAGCAGCCCGTGGGAACCAGGGACAGGTCTTAGCACTAAACCCATCATGCTCATTCACGGGGTGACTTGTATATTCTCCTGTGCCACAGCTCTGCCACCATGAGCTGCTGCAGGAAACATTCCCACAAGACTTCCAGAGCACAGGGCTGAAATAAGGTGCTGTCAAAACAACCCAGATTTGTGCAGCTGCTGCCAGGAGCTGTTGTTATTATATTGTTCTTTAACAGAGAGACAAGCACTGGAGCTCAGAGTGGGACAGACGTTTGTGGCAGTGTTGGGGCAGTGTGAGGGAGCTGGGAGGGTCTCCAATGGCCCAGGGCTGCCACAGGCATCAGGTAGGTGCCAAGGGCTGAGTTTAGTTTTCAAGCAGACTAAAGCAGAGCATTCCCTCTGACCAGGTCACATCCAAAGAGCTGTGTGAATGCCCAAAATGCTGAGTGGCTGCACATGCTCTCTGTGGGTGTAAGCTGCCAAGTCACAGACGCCCCAGCTCTCTGCTCCCAGACAGGGACAGCACTGGAACAGGGACAGGGACTCCACACACATCTGTCTGCCCAGCCATGCCTCCCTCCCTCCTCTTGCCCACGCAGCAGGGTCCCCCACTGCTGCCACCAGCTTTCAGCCAGGGCTGCGTGCAGGAGAACAGCTGCACTGTGCAAGGCGCCAGCCACACACATCCAGCTCCAGAAAAGCCACTGCTGGAAGTGCCGGAGGGTGAAACAGAGACCCGATGTGCACTGCCCCACCACAAAACACATGTGCATGCACACCCCCGTGCAAACGCTCCCCAGAGCTGCTGCACACAACTTGAAATCCTGAGCAATTGAGTAGTTGAAATGCTCTGTTTCAGTCCAGCCAGGGAAAAGCCAGTGTTTGATCAATATTTTCCACAACAACCACTTCCATGTGATAAATGCAGTTATAGGGAAGAGGAACAAATTAACCTTCTGGTGCAGATGGCAGCTACTGCCTGGGAAAAAAGATGGCTCAATTCTGCAGGGAAGCAGGGAAGGGCCATGCCAGAATTCCTGCAAAACTGACCAGTCGAGGCAGTATCTGAGAGGCATTAATGAAAATCAGCCCCTGGAGCACACACCCACCTACCTGTACAGGGTAGGCAAAGGCAACACCAGTCACTGAAAGTGGCACCTGCATGACTTGGAAGAAGCTGAACCCAGAGAAAATATATTAACTTAGGGCAGCTGATAGATGAAGACAACTGAGGAACTGTGCTGCAGCACCGTGAATGTGGGAAGATAAAAGGCATCTCAAAAAGTGCTTCCCAACATCAATCCTTCCACCAGTGACAAATTGTCTGAAGTCAGGGTAGTTCAGCAGCTGTCTGGATTAGAGATTCCATCACAGATTTCTCAGCCACAGGCAGCTGGATGCAAATGGCAGTGAGTGGAGATGTGCAAAGGGTGCACTGTGTAAGGTGCCATGCACAGGAGCAGTGCAGCCCTGGGAAAACCAGGAGCCTGAAGAGTGGAAAGATGAAAAGGCAATTGCCCACGCAAGGAGAGGAAAGGCAAAATTAACACATGGCGAGGCCTATCTTTGTGCTGGCCATCCATAACCTGCTCCTTAGGCCTGGAGAAGGAAAGGCAGACTTCCCAAACAGAAAAATGGAAGAAAAAAAAAAGCCTGAGAAAAAGATCAGAAACTTCATGGGGATGAAGACATCCATTTCTCTCTGACTATGTATCTCTGACCATTCAGGTTACATTTACTCTTCTCCCAGCTACAAATATGGGTGACAGTATGGCTCACTTCTCTGCAATCTATCTTGAACTTTATTTTGTCTGTATCTGAAAGCAACTTTGTGCTGCATCAGCCTCAGCATCAGAGCACAGCAAGCAGGATTCCATCTTGTAGCCTGGTCCATGAGTTCTCCAGGAGTTCTGTTTTCCTTCTGAACCCCATCCCGCTCCTCTGTCACTGCTAGGCTGCCTGGCTTCGTGCTGTTGTCACTCTTGTTGTGGGAACAACACCATGGGATGCTCAGGAGCTGGTCCTGTGCTACAGCCCCCTAGACTGGCTGGGGTTTTCCTATCAGATCTAAGCAGATTTTGCCTCCTGGAATGAGTGACAAATGCAGTTGCACACTCACATCCCATAAATGCCTCTCTGCCATTAGCAGTGAGCAGCCCCACAGAAAACCCAGAGCTGTTAGTACAAGGCGCTGCTGGGAGAAGGCCCAGAGCACCTGCACTGCACAGCCCTGCTCTGCTCTGGCGCTGACACCCTGCCTCACTCAGGACATCCTGACCAGAGAGGTCTGAATCCTGCTCTGGAAAAGGTATTCGAGGTAAAAAAAAGGATCACATGTGACCTGGTAATGGTGAGTGGCAAGGCAGAGGGGTCATAAAATTTTGCTGAAAGAAGATGAAAGGCTGTTCATGTTCTGGCTTCCTATTGAAACAAACACACAAGGCATGAATTTGCTAGAAATTCATTAATGTTCCGCATATTTCCGGGAATTTAATTTATCAACTAGTAACTGCATAAATAGAACAGGCAAAAATGCTGAAAGTAGATTAAACATTGATGTAAGTATATATTGATTTGAACATTCCTATGCCTTTGCCTGTGACACATCAATAAAATTAAATAATATCTTAATAAAATGTCTTGGTAATTATGTCTTTTCCCTTGCGTAAGTGTGCCCTCCAGCAATGTAATTAAAACTAAAATTGCATTAACCCTCCAGTGACCATTTGACAAAAATTTAAGAGTCTAGAGGTTTCTCTGAGCTCTCCCACTGAGCCAGATCACTCTTGGTCACACACTCTGAATACTCCACTTCCATTCTGACAGTATTGTGAACAGAGATCGTGCTCACTCACATGTGTTGAGTGATATTCAAGGAAGTCAGGGATCTCTGTGTGGGGGAAAAAAGATGATTCAAAGGTTCGTTCAGGCTCTGGGAGGACCTGGTTCCCTGAGCCCTGGTGCTAGTTCCCTGCCAGAGCATTCCCATGGCGCTCAAGCAGTGATGAGTCAAAGACAGGCCACAGTGCCTCACTGGCACAGAGCAGGATACACCTATGGGCTCTGCCACTGCCAAGGGACCACTGCTGTGAGGACACCCAGCTGACTTCTCCTGTCCTGGACCCAGAGAACCATGGCAAATCTCAAGCTGCCTGGGCTTGCCCACGTGCTCTGATGGCACACCCATGCCTGGGATGCAGAAGCCACCTCCTACCCAGCACAGGGACACCTGCCACGCCTCTGACCCAGAAGCAGCTCTTTGGAAATGTCACTAAGAAGCTTTGCTGTTCCAGGCGTGATTGGAGCAGGTGAGAGCCCCTCATCACCACCTGAGGCAGTGAAACCCCTGTCATTCCCAGTTAGCAGGGGGAATGGCTGCTGTCCCACTGTCAGACACTGACAATGTGGCCTTTCAGGAACCACCAGTAATCTGTTTGCTCCCACTCTGCTGTGTCACACTGTCAGCTCGTCACCTAAACTTGCCATTCACATAATCTATTAGTTGTCCAATTTGTCTTTCTGTCATGGACCATGTGATGCTCAGTGCAGTGACTCTGTGCATTTTTATTGCTCTTGTTAGTTAATAAAGCAACACTTTGGAATTTGGGGGAATTGAGAAGATATCTGTCACAGCATATCCCTGTCCTTGGCACCCAGCATGTCCCACCATGCTGTGGCATCTCACCAGAGCAACCCAACGGGACAGGAACACAACTGCCACAGCCTCGACAGGGCTGCCACACAAAAACACCTCCCAGCCTGCTCAGGAGACCTGCTGAGGCTGTCACAAAGGCATCTGCTCTTGCCTCAGACAGAGCTGGACATGGATTCCACCACCTCCAGTGCAGAACAAAAGGTCCACAGTGAGACAGACCCCAGCTTGGCTTTCACACCTTCTGCTTCACTTCTGGGCTTCAGAGCGAGAGGGGATTGCAGCTGAGTCCTGCCTGAGGAACAGGCAGCTGCGTGGATGGAGGGAGGCCAGGAGGCCTGATCAGCTCCAGTGACAGATTCAGCAGCAGACACATAATGCAGACAGGGACTTGGAGGGTGAATTGTGTCAGATCAGAGGCTTCTCCTCCTGTACTGATGCTGTGATGGTGTTGGTGCCCTGTAGATGCATCTGTGTCGCAGATACTGTGTCCAGGACATCAGTGTGGCTCCACACTGTGTGTGCTAGACCCACAGCTTCCAGAACTGAAGGCAAAACCTTCCCCCATCCCCAGCAGATGATCACAGCTCCGTATCTAAGCTGAATCCAGCACAGCAAAGCCTTCAGGTCCTGGCTGGCAGCACACAGCATCCTTCGAGAGGTGACTGCACCCTCCGCTGTGCTCCTGTGGCTATTTCATCTGAAGGACTTGCAGAGAACTTTGTAGCCATTCATTAGCACAGAACTTCCTGGCACCGTCAGCTAATGAGAGAAGGGAGACAGATGAAAAAGCTGTTCTTAAAAACCAATATCAATCCTGAATTCACAGCAAAGCTTTTTTTTTTTCTGCATATTAGGTTTGGAATTAAAACAATTTGGCCAACTATTCTGCTACTTTGCATTTCTAATAAGCAGATATTTTTCTATTTAGATACAATTACAAAATAAACCTTGAGCCGTACAATGAAGAGCTTGGAGTTTCTGCCCTCTCACCTTTTCATTGAAATTCTTGTAGCACTATGTGCCATACTTTACCAGGGAGTCAAACACCATAGTCAAAGACCCAGGATGACATTTTACACCTGATTTAACCAGCACTAGATTATTGGCTATAGGCACAAGAGTGCATTTTTTACAGCTTGCTTGTCTCTGAACTTGTATTAAAGGGCCCTGGAAACCTAGTGGGGCTGAGCAGGCTCAAGACAGCAGTGGTATAACTTCTCAGTTCTTGGCATGCTCGCACAGACCATTAGCTGCAGATGTCCTTCTGAAGATCAAGAGCACTTCAAAGCCTTCTAAATTCCTTCCTGAGCTCAAGAGGCTTGGAACATTTGCACAGCTAACGCCAGCTGACCTCGATTCATGAGGCAGCACTCAGATCCAGACTAAGACTTCTCCTGAAAGTAGTTTCAATGTCTCCCATTCTCTGCAATGAAATAATCAGTAGACCTCATTTGCACACATTTGAAAAGTTACATTTTCAGTAGTCTGCCTTGTCTGCTTCTTGCAGACAGTTGCCTTCACAATAAACTCAGGGGAGACTCCCCATTCACTCTGTCTAGGAGAGCAGTGGAGACATTCCTGTTCTTCCTGGCACTCTTGGGACCAGGCCCCAGCTGGCATTAGTATTTGCAAGTTCACAAGAAACACTGAAAATAGTTACTGATTTCTGAGGACTATTGTTAGCTTATCTGCAAATATTCTAGTAAGTGGCAAGTGCTTTGGAATTTGAGGATCGCTGATGACTCCTTTTGTCTGTGCTTACTGTTGTAGTATTAGTAGCAAAATAATTCAAATTCAGATAATGTAAATGCTTCATGAAAGAAAAACCAATGCCGGTCAAAGATCCAGGGTTATGGACATTACCCAGGGAGTCAGATACTCAACCTGTACCTGGAAATTTGGAAGGGCAGCAATCTCTGGCACACCAAGCTCATGCTCCCTCTTTCCACTGAGGACCTCCTGATTTACTGGTATGACAAGGATAATTAATTTCAATGTTTTTAAGAAAATGAACCAGGCATAGCCCAAGCAGGACAGTCCACAACCTGGGAAGCAAACACCAGAGTGTTAACAGAGACCAGATGGCCCACACACGGCAAATGGCACAGCAGCATCTGCTCCAAAGGAGGAAAACCAGCACAAATAGCAGCAAGTTTCCATGCCCTGGCAGCTCCTGCCAGGGACGAGTTCACAGTGGGAATTGATCAGGCAGGAGTCCACTCAGCATCATCAGGGATGGTGCTATATGGGAAATTGATTTCTCCTTTAGCACTCTCTCCTCCAGCGGATGCTGGCTCTCTCCGTAGTGATGGGATGTGCTGATGGCTTAACAAGCTGCCAGTGGGATTATGCAGAATCATTTTATCAGGTTCAGGACCTGTGTGAAATGGCATATGCTAGAAGTACAAGACTACATGGCCCTAACTGCAAAGGCAATGAGATCTGAGCCCAAAGACTTGTGATAAAGAAGAAAAGACATGCAGAGCCTGAACATCTTCAATATTTCAGAGCAAAAAAGTCCAGTTCCTGCAGATGGTGGGCATCTGGGAGCTGCTGAGTTTTCTAGGACAGGCAGGGATTTCTGCAGCATGCATAACAGAAACTGAGAGCACCTCAGCGATGAACATCTCCTGCAGCAAGAGCACTGGAAGGCTGGTCAGTCCATCTGTGTCCAGTACCACTCCCTCCCACAGGACAGACACACCCAGGAAAAGCAAAGGGTGGTCTCTTTGTGACCTCCACTACTGTCAGGACCCTATAAAAAGAGCTCAGGCCCTCCTAGCAAAAGGTGAACAGATTACCTAACTTCATTAAAAAACCAACAACATTCATTATTTCAGCCTTCCAGGGCAGGCACAAAGATAGATGAAAGGAATAAAGGCAAGCTAGAAACATCAATAAATTACTGCATCTTCTTATTGGCTGCAGTATTCAATACTTTCAAATGTTTTCTGGTGCCTTTGGCAAGCAGAAGGTTTGCAAAAGTGCTGAGCCTGTCACCCACAACATGTCATCATCACTTATCCCTGCTGAGTTGCATTGTCTCTCCCTTCCCAGGGAGTGCACATGGCCCCAAATGGCTGCAGCAGTGAATGGGTGCTGGTGGCTCCAAGTTAACAGGGCTTATTGGTAACAGGAGGGCACTCCCAGATGGACAAAAGCAACAGAGCTGAGGGAGTGCGAGGTAAAAGATGTACTTCTACTACAGTCACCAATCACCCTGAAAGAGTTGGGCATCCTCCGAGGTGAGGGGACCTGCCTGCCCACACACAGACCTCCCCGTCCTGCCTGGGGATGAGAAGGACACTGCTCCCATGGAGACTCCCATGTCTCCAAGCAGTGACATGCCCTGCAGCCAAGGACAGAGCTCCTTGTTCTGTGACTGCATGGGAAAGCAGAGGTGAGGGCTCGGGTCTTCTTTACTAATGAGCAGCTGATAATGAGTCACAGATCCCATTCTTATGACTTGACTTGCCCAGCTCAGCTCCTGAGCAGGTTCAGGGATGCTCAGCCAAGGGCAACGAGGCCACACCGTGGTTTTGGGGCACTGGGCTGGGGAGTGTCCTCTGTCCAGTGCAGCATCCCCAGCAGCACTGACCCTTTTTCTGGGAAAGAACTCTGCCTCCAATGGTACGTGGAGAGCCCACACACGGAGGGGATGGGATGTGAAGGACATGGTCTGGCCCAAGGAGGCTCACAGGGTGCGACAGGCCTGGAGCCACTCACGGCAGCCCATGGGGAACCAGTCCAGTTAAAAACAATCCTGGATGATCTCCCTGACAGTGCCACGTACCTGCACCAAGGATTCTCACAAGTATAGTAGACTACACCACGTGGCTTTGACTGCTGTTGAAAATATTTAATAAACTCTGGAATATGAATCACTATCAAGGACCCTGAACATTAATTTCAGTCACAGCTGGCCACACTCTATCACCCTATAAACACCTCTCCAGTTTCAATTAACATTTCACTATCTCCTGTCTCACTGAATATTATATTTAACTAATTTAAGAGGATTGGTAAAGATAGTTTTCACACTTCACATGAAAGCATAATGAAATAATGATACCTGTACCCACAAAAAGCATGAGGATATTGCATAAAGAGCTTTAAAGTCATCTGAAGCAAAAACTTCTCCTGGAGACCTTCATTCTAGCTTTGGCTACCAAGGCCCCCAGGCAGGTGTGTGCCATCCCCAGCACAGTGTCCAGGCCTGGACCCCAGCCCCGAGCAGCCACACTTGGCTCAGCCAGTGTCCCTGCATTTGGGTTTCCTCATGTTGTAACAAATGCCTTTGGAAGGAGCAGGCGTTTCCCATGGCAGACTCAGAGAAACTGATTATTGTTTGTCCTCATCTATAACCTCATTTGCAAAAAGACAGTACCAAAGGTTTTCAAAATCATGGAAATTTAAGCCTATAAAGGACAGAACACAACTGAATGCTGTTCTTTGTGTAATAACCTTTCCTCTGTTTGAAGACTGTCATTTCCCCCCTCCTTATTTTCCCATTTCAGGTCAACAACACTCAATCCTTTCAGCCTTCCCTCATGAGTCACATATTTTGTATCTCAGCATCTCTCTCAAAATTTTCCAGTACTTCACCAACTTCTCTGTATTTTTTCTTAGAAGAAAAATATATTTCATTATTTTTAAGAGATAAAATATTTTTATTCTCTGACATTACATGCAAGGGGAATGTTTATACCTGGGCCCATACAGGCAACACTCATGCTAATGTATCCTAAAATAACGCTTTGCTTTTTGGCATCGTCACACCCACATCCTTTCCTGCAAAAATGTTGCCTTGCCAGATATTTCATATATCAAAAGCAGAATATATAAATACATAAGTATGTATTCCTGCTTTTTAGTTCTCCCTTCTGTGCAGAACGTGGACTTTCTGTATCAGTGCAGGCTACTTTCCGATCCTAATTGTGCCCGGGGGACTGCTTAGAATCTAATCTACATGGCTCAGGCCAGAGTTACAAGGTTTAAAATCATGTAGGCTCTGCCCTCATCCCCAGCCAGGGTTTAGTAGACCTCCCAATTTCCGATACTAAACAAAACAATTTTCCAATAACATGTTTGCTTCATGTCCCTTCCGTGCAGAGCAGAAGCAGCTCCCTGTGGGAGCGTGGCTCTGCCTGGCTGCCGCACGGCCCTGGGTGCTGCCGAAGGTCCCAGGGTGGGAGGGACACGTGGAGGATGCTCCACGCAGCAACCCTCGGTTAACAGCACTCATCAGCCTCCTCGTGCAGCTCCCCACCAGCCACCTCAGGGGTTCAGCACCCCTGGCAGGCAGCCACGCTCCAGGCTGCAGTGGGAACACATGGTGCTGGGACCTGGATGTGGGGTAATGCCCCCACTCTGGGCAATCACACCACCACTTTTGCCCCAGGAGAAACCAGACTCTTGAGGACTTCTGTAGAGCTCAAGCACCAAGATGACCCAAAAATTGTCACCATGTTCTTTGTTTTCACCACCACAAGGTCATATTTCCCCTCGCAATGGTGGCAGTGGACATAGATTACATGCATTGTCAATGCAGCTATTTTTATTGCCCATAAATTAGCCCAGCAAGAATTCCATTAAATTCCATTATTCTGGGAGGGGAAACTCAATGCTGATTTCAGAGAACAGCAGCCACAAAATCTGAAGAAAGGCTCAGAAAGGCTAGAAAAGGAATCACTGCAGGGGAGGGGTGGGAGGAAGGCAGGAAGAAGGTGACAAGCCACCCCAGCACCTCTGTCCAGGAGAGCAGCTCCCTGTAGGGCTGCATCATTCCTGCTACCAGTACCTCACTGGTAGCACCACAGCATTTTTGGGACACACGACTTTGATGGACTCTTGCTGTACTCATAACTTCTTCCCCCCACAAGCTCCTCAAAGCAGTGGAAGTGGTAGCTCTGTTTTTATTTCCTCATTCAGCACTGCCATGAGTTTCCCATTTAAATGCATCATCCTTGAATGGGAGTCTATGGATTTCCACTCTTCACAGCTTGACAGACTTTACTTTTGTCCTTAAAAACAGCTTCAGAGTGCCTGATAATGAGTACTAATTACATTGTGGTCACTTAGGAGACAAGGGGGATTCCCAAAAATCAGTGCCAGAAAATGTGGTAATCCACAACTAATTAAGAAAAAAATTAATTAGATACGCTCTGTGTGTTTGCAGTTGTGCAATTAACAGCACGGTCACCTGCCTGTGAGCTTCTGTGGGGTTAAAACAAACAGGATAGTGATGTGGGATTCCAACAGCCCTGCCCTCACCCCAGCCCATCACAGGAAAAACAGCTTCCTGACCAGAGCCAAGCTGTAGGCTCAGATTCAGACATGCAAGAGACGGTTCTTGTTGATGAATCTGAAGTTCAGTTACACGGACCTACAGTTTTGGTTTCTGTGCACTACACAAAACATCATTCACTGAGAGGAGCTGTTGGAGCTGATGATGCTCTTTAAAAGAGAGGATTGCCTCCATCCCACCTGGGACACTTCCATCCTGATACAGCTCTGCTGATTGGAAGCCAAAGGCCCGAGAGCCAGGCTGGTGCCAGGTCCTTCAGCCAGTGCCACAGCATTGCTCTGCCAGCACGGCTCCCACCAGAGCCAGGGATGTTGCACTGCTCCTTCACAACAGCAGTGGAAAACACCTGCAAGCCTTGGGGAACATCTGTGGCTCAGAGGCCCTGAGCAGCTCAGATCCTGTGCATTGAAGAGATGAAAAAATATTTTTCTGGTTAGCTCTAACACTTTATTGAATAAAGTCTAAAATCCTCACCCTGACTGAATCCATCTGTTCGGGTCTCATTGTTTTTCCTCATTTTTAGTTTGGAGAGAAAGAAAATGTAGGGTGAGCAGATATAGGAGTTGCCCGATTTGAATTTCACTTCTACCCCATAACTCTTTACAGAGGTCTAGGAGAAAATGACATGTGGAAAAATGTTTCTTGGAATCACTAACTGGAGGTTTAAGATTCATTCTCCAGTGTGTCTCTGCAGACAGCAAGAGGAAAGGAGCAGGGCTTGGAGACTGAAGTGGCAGTGTGGGAGGTGAGCAGTGAGCCCAGTCTGGCAGGACCAGGACAGTTCAGGAGCACCCCATCCCACCTGGCTGAAAGTTCCTCCTAAAACCTCTGGAGCCCCATCCTCATGTGAGTGTGTGTGCTGCAGCTGTGTGCCCCCACCCACTGCCCACTGCCCACTGCTCCATCACCCCACCAGCACCTCTGCATGCCCTTCTGCAGGATACTTTCAGTCCCTGAGCTCTTGCTGGAGGATGCATCACTGCATTATCCCTGCTGACAAATCCCTCCTGCTTCTTTCCTGAGAGGTGCAACAACTGCACAGTTTGGGTCTTTGCAGAAAGTCTCCCATAGCACAGCTCAGCCTGTGAGGGGTTTCCTCTATCCTTCCCCAAGCACTGACTGTAGAAGCCAACGGTTTAATGTTGTCATTTCTTTTAGACTGCAATGTCCTCATTTTAGCACAGCAACTTATTTTTAATAGAGTTTGGAAAGATTTTTTTGTATGTCCTCACTTCTACTCCAAGCATGTTTGCTCTCAATTTATTTCTGCTCTTATCTTCTCAACAACTGCATCTCTTGTTCCAAGTCCTGCTCATTTTCTGCTCCGTATTGTGATTTTTCTTTAATTTCATCTTGTTCCCACACTTTCCAATCACACATTTCATCACTCCTGCTTCCCTATTGCCAACAATATGTGATTTCTTTATCTTAATTGTATCACCCAGTCATCTGGTTCCAGGATGGCATCTCTTTACCTCACGGTGCAGTCCCTTTAATCATTACTGCTTCTGGCATGTATAATAATAGCTGAGACCAGCTGTTAGTTTTCACCTCCCAGTTACAGGCACAAGGGGTTTTTTTCTTCCATGTAAGTCCTAATGACAACACAAACTGAAATCATCCAAACATCACTTCACACAGGCTGCAAAAATAAATCCACTGCTCCAAGAGCTCCTCTTCCCTGCTCCCAGCTAAGCAGCAGGGAGCTGTCCAAGACCAGCCCTTGAGGAAACAAAGTCTTTCTGAAGGATCAGACTCAAGGCCTTGCAAGGAGCCCATCTGCAGAAGTACCTGTGGCCCATTGGGTGGTCACAGACCCCATTTTGCTGTTTGCTCCCCATGTCACTCCTGGGAGTGTCTCCATCCCATGAAGCCTGGGCTCTACTCAGACCCCTGCCAGGGCTCTGGCAATGAGCAGTGGTCTCCATGGGTGCCAGAAATGCAGCCTTCCCCCATAGCACACAGGATACCCTTTTTCCTCCCATCTGCCAGGCTACACCTCTCTGATGCCCACCAATCCACCCACAAGTGACAAAGCTCCACATGGTTGGCAACCAGCTCGTTTCCCAGCAGAGTGGGCTCTCACCCACCTCCCTGTTGGAGGGTCCTTCTCCCACCAGGCTGGGGGATTTGGCACCAAGTGTCTTTCTCTCTCAGTGCACAGCAGAAGTTATAGACCAATTGCACCATCTGGGATGCTGTCCTTGTCTGTCTCCAAATGCAGGAGGTCCTGGCACTATGATGTCCACTGGACAACGAGCTACACAAGCTTCTAGGGGCAGTGCCCTCTGTGCCTCAGATCTCCATCCAACTCCTTGGTCTATAGTACCCAGAGTCCCTCCCTCCCCCAAAAGAATTTCAAATGATTGATTCATGTTCAAAGCATCTTCAGCGTCTGGGAGGTCGTGCTCAGTGCAGGCAGCAACAGCTCCTTTTCAGGGAAACAGAAGGGAACTGGAACTGCCAACCCAGGTTGGGAGGAGACAGCACAGCCTGTGCACGGCTGTGAAGCAGCCAGAGTGGAGGCACAACCATGGGGGTCCAGTAACTGTCCTTTCCAGATGAAAACTCTGCTGTCTGGATCCACTTGTCCAGCTCCAGGAAAAGGCAAAGAGCTGTGGATGCATCACAATTTCTCAGCAATAAGAAGTTGTACATGGAGGTACAGGGAATAAAAATTGATACTACAAGTTGCTTAAATGCCACTGCAAAAGGCAGCATGGCACAGGAGTCACTGTACAGGTCTGACTCAACAGCTCTGCTGTATCCTGATCCACACGTGCTGCTTGGAAGGTCAGCAAGAGCCAGGCTTCTGCACAGAGGAACATTTTACATTTGTCAGAGAATGCCATGGTGCCAGCCATGAATCAGCACAGGAGAGTGTCTGGTCATCTGATTTACACAAAGGTAGAACTGAATTGGAGCTTGAATAATGCAGGTCAAACAAAGAACAGAGTGGGGGATTATACAGCAGGAAAATCTGACAAAAGGACTTATTTCTGTTCTGGAAGAAAGCCATTTACACAGGGCACCATACTTCGTCAGTGTAAAGCAATCCTCACTGATCTGTCTCTAGACAGGCCCATGCTAAAAGTCAGCAGCTCCTGTGGAGAAGGAATGTGCCCCATCAGCACTCTGGGGTTTGAGCTGTGTTCCTGCTCTGCAGAGCGAGGCCAGGACCACGGCACCCAGAGGCAGCCAACACAATTAACTGCTCTAGCACAGCAGGAGAGTCTGTCAGAGAAGAACCATCCTGTCCCTTGACTTTGCTGTGGGGTTAATTTATCCCCTGGAACAACTGTGCTTTCAGCGTTCAAACATTTAATGCATCATAGGAGTCACCACTCACAAAACCTAGGCAGAGACAGATTCATGTGGAGCTGATCCTCCTTCTCCATCGCTCATTCTGTTTTCCAGAGCAAACATCAGCCACCACCCCACCTCCTACCCTGCACACCAAACACCCAGCACCACTGACCCAAGAGCACTTTTGCTGAGATGGGCCTTCCACCATTTTTGCCTCCCAATCCCTTCCAGCAGCTTTCTGGCTAGAGGTTTTCCTATGTAACTTCTCAGTTAACTTTCCCAGGAAGTCTCAGCCACAACAAAGAGTTGAAATGGACTCATAAAGGAGCAATTCTAAATCTTCTTGTGTATTAGCCAAGCTCCTGGCATTGACATACAGCAATTAAATAATTTTGTTAATGTATATTTTCAAACTTCTTACTGCACAGTCAGGAATTACTTGAGATCTTATCACCTCTGCTCAGAGCCAGGGATTTATAAGCACAGGCAGCAACTCAGATGAAGATAGACCAACTGGTGCGTGAAATCATACCAAAGCTCTCCCCAGTCTGCTCCCAACAGGCAATGCAGCCTTTGGGGTAAAAACTGCTGCTTCAGAGAGAACCTCTGCCCCTGGGTACATCTCTTTGAGAACCAAAGTTCCTTTCTAATCAAATTGTCATGCCAATGCCCGTCTTTACCATCAGTGCAATTAACCCCCTCACGCATAAAACACAAATGATCGAAACATTTCTCCAGGCTCTGTGTGACTCACACATCAGAGAGGAGTGGTGCTGGTCCACCTCTGCTGCTGGGAGCTTCTGTGGCTTCTCCTGGCTCCAGCAGCATAGTCCTCCTGCATTCATCTCCTCTTAGTGTGCACTAAGCACCAACCCCATCTCTCTGCACTCCTCTTGTCTCTTCTTACAGAAGGAAGAAAAGGGAAAAAAACCCTGAAGCCCACAAGACCTCATAAACAACTGGTCCCCCACTCCTGTAAGAAGGGCATGTCCCACACACTTGGTGCCACTGCTGCCACAGTGTGAAGAAATCAGCTCTGCCCAGTGAGAGCTGTTTGTCTCCGGGTGACACCTGCCCAGAGGTGTCACAGCCACATTGCCAGCGGTCGGTGCTGGCATCTGGAAAAGAAGACACACCAAACACTGGAGCTTTTCCCTGCACCTAGCAACAGTGCCCAGTGCCGAGGGAACCAGCCCCCAGCTCTGCAGGAAGCGCTGGGAGGGACAAGCCCTGGGGCTAATTTACATGGAATGAAAACACTTTATACATTGAATTCCTGACACTGTGGCAGCCATTTCCTACACACAAAACAAATGCAGTATTGGTTGTTCTTTCAGCCAGTCTTTCCCTGCCCTAGAAAGAGCTCTGAAGTGCTCTTCAGTATCCACAGTGCTGCTAAACTATTTCTGACTGCTGGAGCATCCCCTCCGCAGGGACAATTCATCGGAGGGCCCTGCTGGTCCCTGGCCAGGCTGTGCTGAGGGGCTGTCCCCGTGGGGCCGTGCAGCACATGTTCATCTCCTGAGCCTCGACAGCTGCTCCTGGCCCTGGCAAGCCCCAGTCAGCAGAGCCCTAGCACATGCCTGCAGTGTCCAGCAAGGGCCAGGCAGGTACGAGGCACTGCTGGCTCCCTGGCCACATGGACATGGGGCAGCCAGGTGGGCATAGAGCGCTGCTGGCTCATGGGCAGGTGGCAGGAGGCAGCTGCCTTGTAAAGCCCAAAGAGCTGCTGGAGTATCCATTAGTTGTCAGTACTGGTGATGTATTAAGAGAGGATAAAAAGCCTTTTTCCCACACTCACACTGGCAGCAGTCACAGTGCCCGCCCCAGGCTCAGCACCGCAGCACAGCTCTCCCACCAGCCCAGCCCAGCCCCACCACCACCTCCAGCCTCCCCCTGCTCACAGCCACTGACAGACCCTGGTGCAGGTCTCCAAGGAGCAGGCACTCCCTGTACATCAGCAATTCCCAGACAGGGATATCAGAGGCTGCAGCCCAGTGCAGTGAGTTGACATCATGTGCCTGATGTTGCCAAACACGGATGAGCTGTTGCTAGAACAATCAATTTTTAAATATCTCTCTGCTTGTTACCCTGAGCCTGCAGTAACTATAGTAACGTGCTCCGGGCTCCCCTCTTCAAAGGCGCCACAGCTGTGCTGGGGGCTAGGGGGGCTCCTGGGGCTGGGAAGGCCGATGTTTCCTGGGCTGTGTCCCAGGAGGCTGTGTGGGACACTCTGGAGCATCCCATCTGTCCTGTCCTGGCATTGGCAGAAGGACTCTGCAGACACCAGGTACCTGCAGCCTCTCTGACCACGGAGGAAACATTCCTGTCAGCACTGCCAGTGTCTGCCCCAACACCTTGGGAACAGGTATAGATTTCCTCTGGCACATGTAGATTTTGGCAACAACTGGAAGAGCCCTGACACCTTGACAGAGCCCTTGTTCCTCAGTTCCTGCCTCAGAGGGGTGCTGACAGGCAGGTGCTCTATGAGTGCCCCCCATGCCAAACAGTACTGCCTTCAGCACCAGTGCTCATAGGGAGACCATGCGTGCCATGAGGAATAATGAAGAAGAAACCAGATTTAGCTTGTTTACTGAGCTGAATTAAAGGATCAAGCAATAAATACCAGGCTCAGAAGTAGGAAAAGGAAGAACAGTGATGTGCACTGCCAGTATCGGACAGCCAGGTGGCTGCCAGCTGACCTCTGGGTTCCCTCAGCAGTGTTGCCATGTTCAGCACCAGTGCCACAGACCTCTTTCCAGAGTGGGTGCAGAGACACAGCTCTCAGGGTGTCCAGTATCAGTGCAGCTCATGGGGGATCCCATCCTCACCTTTCTACATGCACACAGCCTGGTCCAGAGTGCAGCATCCCACCACCTGCAGCAGGATGGCATCTCCCTGGCAGTCTGCAAGTGGGCTCTGAGGCACCTACCCCCTGTGTAGGGACACCTCGTGCTGTGGTCTGGGCTGTCTGGGATGTTTGCCTTATTTTTCTCCCTGCCTCTATTCTGCTCAGTAAAAATGCAAATGAAGTGTTGTCACTCTGTTCACTCTCTCTGCAATGCAAATGCTGTGTGTTCCCTCTGTACCTGCTGCTTCCCAGATTGAGGGGGTGGAGAACAAGGAGGGAGGTGGGTTGGCTGAATTGCACCTTAATTGGGCTCCTCCCCAGACAACCTGCACTGTGAATTTTTCAAAATCATATAAATCGTGTAATATCAACTATTCAATCATTCTGCTAATCTAAAGGCTTCCAGAAGACTTCTAGCTTTGTAGAAAAGCTATATATGAAGTATCAATAATTGACAGCCTTCCCATCAGAGGATTAACTCCCAGAACACATCCCTTTGGAGCGCAAGTAGAGCATGCAGCAGTCCCTGGGGAGGTATTACCTCCACTAGTCAAAGTGCTCTCGGAGAGGTGTCATCACATCAAATTCCATCACTGCATTTTATAAATCCTATCCTATTAGATGCATTTATCCTGCAAACAACTTTGCAGTATAATTCCTAGGTTTTTCCCTGACATTACTGAGGTCCACATAACCAAGGTACATAAGGGATTAACACAGTGAGCACATTTGACAATCACGTTTGCAGACAGTTTCTGGAGTGTCCCATGGGATTGTCTTCTCTGCGTGCACACACTGGATCAGGGAGGGCCACATCCTCTGCATACAGTGGAAACTGGGGCGGGGGGGGTACCCGTGTCACACCTCAGGGTAACTGCAAGCTTTGCCAGCCTCTGCTCATCGCCCCCAGCCCCAAATCAAACAGTTGCATCTTCCATCTGATCAGAGTGCGGTCACACTTTGATCTTCTCCCATAAACCCGGGTTTTCCCTGCACAACCTTTCCCATGCCTGGCTGGCATCCAGCTCCCAGAGGGCAGGTTTCCCGTCATTAGTCATTAGTCATTAGACATTAATCAGACTGGGATGCTCTCCGGGCAGTTTGCTGGGGAGGCCCTGGGCAGGTGCCTTCCCGGCATCGGGTGTGTGGCAGCAAGAGGCTGAGGATGATGGTTTTCCCTGGCAGCTCTGGAAGCGTTCGCTACAGAGGCTGCAGAAAGCCACGAGCTTGCCAGCACCACGCAGAGCGTTTGGATGCCTCCTACAGGCAGGAGGGGCACAGAGAGTTAATTAAAATGCACTGAGCAAGTGTAAAGTTTCATTACAAGACACAAAGGTAGGCTGAGTTCCTCCTCCAGCAGACATATCTGCATAATCTGGCCGGGCTCTGCAGCTGCCGCTGCCGCTGTGCTCACTGCTGCTGCAGGTACTGTTTTCATCTGTTTTATTAGTAAACACTACCCCAGGCTGGAGCTGCATAACCAGCCCTGCTGCGCAGTAATGCCTTTGCTTTCTTACTACAAATCTAACTGAAGTGACCATCCCGCAGACAGGCATGCCCACCCTTTGCCACTGCCTTTCCTGCAACACTGGAAAATCTCAGGAATAGGCACCATGAGGGCAGGAGGGGGATTTCAGCTTCGTGCCAGGCTGCAGTTACACCCCACGCTCCCAAGCCATGCTAGCACTGGGTTTGCTGAGCATAGAAGTAGCATGGGTACCATGCTCCTGCTGCACAGGTGATGGGATATGTGTATCCTGGTGGCAAGCACCAATTCCCACAGGGAAATGAGCTGCACTTGAGTCCCAGATGAGATGGAGCCAAGAGAACACATCAGCACCAGCAGGCCGAGCCCTGCTGCAGCCCTGATGGGCACAGGAGCTGGTGTGGCCCCGAGGGCTGTGGGGCAGCCTCTCAGCGCAGCAGGGCAGGTGCCCGTCCCTCTGCCCCTGGGGCAGGAACAGAGGTGTTTTCCAGCTGGAAGAAAATGCCAGGTGGCAGGATTGAAGGGCATTGGAACAAGCAAGGAGCACCTCAAGCTCTGGAAGCACAAGCAGTATGAGCTTGGGCCATGCTCAGCCCCAAATGCTGCTGGTGCAGGGAGGAGAGGAGCAGCAGGAGGCAGGGCCATGGATTCCACCCTGTCAGGACAGAGGATTGCACAAAGGGGGAGATGGTGCTGCCTCACTTATGATAAAGAGAGCCTGGCTTTCAGCATAGTAATTAACAAGCTCTTTAAATTTGGGCTGTAACATCCAAACTACTCCATTAGGCAAAGAGCAGTTCCAAGTGTCCTTTCCTGTGATGTCAGGGAGATGAATGGGGAGCTCTGGAGCTCAGAGCACAGATGGGCTTCTCCTGCAGTGCCAGACATGCGCTGGGCCATGGCCTCAGCATGTCAGACATTTAAAGCCTTACCTGGCAGGTCAGCCATTCCACTGGCCTGGAAGATGCCAGGAATGCCCTGTGTCTGTCCACACTGAGCTGCCAGCCTGCCCTATCCTTCTGCAGAGGCTTTGGGAGTCCATATCTCGGGGCAGTGCCAGGCTGCAGTGCCCAGAACAGCAGTGCTGGAGCAAGTGGGACAACTGCTGGCTCTGCTACTGGTCTCCAGTGGCTGTATCACTCTGAAGGAAGGATGTGAGCCCTCTGTCTGAGCCCCAAGATAGGCATAGGGGACTGAGAATCCCCATGTACAGTCTGCACATTGGCTGCTGGCACAGCTAAACCCAGGACACCTTCAAAACCTCGGGTGGTGGCTGGGGTTGCAGCAGACTGGAGACCCCAGGGTCAGCAGCACCACTGCAGCGCATTTTCCCAGGAAAAAATCCACAAAAGTATTGCTGGTTCCCTGGCTGAAACCCAGCTCAGCCTGCAGTGTTTGGAGTATGAATATACTGTACATGTGAACTGCAGATTTGTTCCACATATTTTCCTCGAAGACTGTATGTCTTTCCTTTTTTTTAATAATGCCAGTCATAAATGTCACGTGTTGGAGTCCAGATCTCATTATTGTGAGCAGAGAAATGTATGCCAGGCAATAAATTCTTTTGCTGGAAATAACCCTGGTGACTAGAGAAATTTATGAATTTATTACTCTTTGTAGGAGCCTTTCCTCCTATGACTTAAAGAGAGATCTATCATCCTACAGGAGACCTTGCTGGTTCTCTAGAAACCTTTGTAAGGTTTTATGTCACATTCCCTGCCTTCCTGTCCTACGGATTCATTCCACATGCATTGCTCATTGTAAACAAGGCGTTCTCAGAATGGGCATCAGCACAGCAGCACTGCCAGCACCTCTCATGCTGGCACACTCCCACATGGACCAGCTGCCACGGCCTTGGTGGAGAGAGTGTCAGCAGTGCTTTTCCCCAGCAGCCACAAGCCCTGCTGGCCACGCTGGGCCCTGCAGTGCTGGGATCCTGGCACAGCCCTGCCAGGGAAGCCATGGGCTCCCTTCTCAAGCCCCAGCATTAGATACTCTGCCAGCTTCGTGGCAAATGGCTGAGGGGCAAGCTGGAACTGGCAATTGAGGAAGATCAGAGGAGTAGTTGGCATCAGTTCACCTCCAGGCAGAGTGTCAGGGACCCCCACTGCCAGCTGCAAAACATGCAGAGCGCAGGGACAGGTGTGTGGTCACCTACTGACAGAGCCACTACAGAATTACACCTTGTTATCTCACTGTCAATTATATTTTCATACAGGTCTGAAATACTTTGAGCATAAACCTTCTCTGCAAGATTACAAATCGCTCAAGCACTTCTGCAATTTGGATGGCAGGGGGTCAATTATTTGGGCATGGGTTTGCATATAATGGCCTGCAACAGATTGTAAAGTTTCTCTGTTAGTGAAGCAATTATGAACACTGAATCCAAACTGCAGCGGGAGGGTGGTGGAGTGGGACCATCTGGACACGGAGACACATGCACAGCTGTGAGGGGACTCCCTCGGCCAAGGGCTGTGGGTACTGGAGTGTGTGTATGGTCTTCACAGAGCCTGCTGGGGCAGAGAATATGTGGTCTAAGAGACAGTCCAATAACAAAAATAAATACAAATACAAATGTAAAAATAAGAAAGAGAAGTGTCAGCAATTTTTTTGCCAGGAAAGAAGTTCAAACTTCACTTCCGTGTGATTACTGTTTATTCCAGAAGACCAGATCACTTCATTCATGTAATGATTCAAAACATGTTATTTTCAAAAATCCTTAAAAGCTTTCACAAACAGACTCTCATCCAGCCAAAATCCAGCTGGCAAAGCTCCTGGGTGTGAGGATAGTTTACTTTATCACTCCTCAGCAATGAATATTAGGGTTTATTTTGCTGAAAAGGAAAACCAGTCAGGATTTTGACCATCCAAAGTGGCAATCACTGCCTTTAAGCACAGAACCCAGAGGGCCTGTCATGAAAGACTCCAGAAACCACCTCCATTTCAGCACATTCCCAGCACCAGGCTCATTTGCACCATTCCTAGGCTGTCTCCACTGAGTTTATCAGTTCTGGGTTCCTGTCCTGCTTCCTAACACCATGCCCAGGGCATCATGAGGCTCTCCTCGAGTGGCACACAGACCCACCAGCCCTGTGCTTCTCTGTGGCATTTCAGCACCATCGTGTCACACCTGTGTCGTAGCCCAGCGAGGCTGGAGCCTTGCCACAGGCAGGCACTGCCTGGCTCCCAGCCACCTGCACTGGCCAAGCTGCCTGTTCCACACCCAGCCACGCACCTCAGAGCTACTGCCTTGATTTCCTGCGTTTTTCCATCCCTTCGTATAAAATGGATGTTGGATGAAAGGTTTTACACAGCAAACAGAACTGAGATTTAGGGCTACAAATGTCAGATTTCACAACATTCTACGCATAAAACTGAAAGTCACATCACCAGTAGCGTGAACCAGGGGATGGGATCACAGATTTCCTAAAAGAAAATGAAAATTACATCTGAAGTTATTTTTCTCCTACTCTTAAAAATCAGCCTAACAGGAACATCAAAGTAATCCATGAGCCTGGTCATTCCTGTAACACACTGGCATAAATCAAATACAAAACCATGGTTGAGTCAGGTAGAAAATCATCTTCCAGAGACATCCAACTGAGCTCAGCAAAGGAGAACAGGCTGACACAACATCTTTAAACATTTTTAATTACCCTGTCAAAGTGACAATTATGGAGCTAATTATTAGGAAGACAATACAAGATATACTGAATAGCACATCAACAGTGTTTTTATGTAATTATGCAATTTAATGAATTGAAGGCTACAGTAATGGACTATATCTGGTTAATTAGGGACTCCCTTTCTGCTAATAATGCCATTTATTTTCAATTCACTGTATTTTTTTTCTGTAAAACCAGGCGCATTTCCACAGGCAACGACGGATTCTTCAGAGCAGCTCGTGCACCTCTTCCTGTATGGGTGGGACACAGAGTTTTTCGTGAGGTGGACAATGAACTACAGCTGTTACTCTTTCATTTCCGTCTTTGCCACGTTCCCTAGGAGTTAGTTACATCTCAGGGCTGGGCTCCTTGTGTTGGCATTCAGCCTGCCCAAAGCCACCCACCACCCTGGGAATGGCTCCCTCCTCCCTGACCTTCTGGCCCAGTCCCCCACCTCAAACCCAGCCCTGTGCCAGGGCACTGGGACAGGAGGTCCTCAGTGGCACACAGTCAGATTGAGGTTGCTGGTCTCTGGAGCTCTCGCAGGACAGGTGGGGCCTGTAGAGCCAATTTCCAGGTGGACCCTGCCTGCAGCACCCACACCTGCTTCATGGCCCACACCTCTGCCAGCCCCTGGCCCTGCTCCCAAGCCACAGGGAAATGTGTACAGGCCTGGGGCTGGCTGGTGGTGTTGCTCCTCTAGCACCAGTCACAGGAAGGAAAAGAAATAATTTAAACATTTTCTCCAGCAGATAAAATTTTGGAGAGCTTCAAGCCTCCTAATTTCTCATTGTTGAACAAAAATTCTCTGATAAATTATTGATTGTATTTTGAATTTATCCAGTGAAGCCATTTTAATTCTTCTTTTTTCTTTTTGGAAATAATTAACCTGTTTAAATTTTTTAATCACTTGCAGGTATTTCCCAGTTGTTGTTACGTGATGGGGAGGGGCCCTGCCTGCCACACAAACCCACTGGCTTAGGGAGACTTGAGAGGGAGGGATGGGCTGTGGGAAGCCTCATGGCCACTCTGCACTGCTGAACCAGATCCCACATCCCAGCTTCCCACAGCATTCCCAGGATGGGATCTGCCTCATCAGCCTGTCCCTGAGGAGAAGAGGTTCTACAGGACAGGTGTCAGCTTGTGCCCATCTGTCTTTCTCCTTCATAGTCCCTCTCACAAGGACAGAAAAGATCCATCTGGGACTGCTGCTTTTAAGGGACAGAAAATAGCTCAAAACCTGCACTTGGCCCCTGAGTTCTGCAAAGGGTGTTGAGCTGCACCTGCTGCCCCATGTTTTTGTGCAGATGCGCAGTGAAAGCCACAGCTGGCACAGAACCCACGGCCGAGGGGCATTTGGGCTGCAGAGAAGAGACACCTGTCCTGGCAGAGACACAGACAGTGTTACAAATGGTAACACAGGCAGAAGCTCAATTTGATGCCCACCTTGACTCAGTGGGCAATAGAAAGCAGCTCAGTTGAGGGGTTGCATAAAACTGCCAGTGAAGGGCATGCTTGGATCATTGCCTGTGCAGGGCACAGCAACCTGCCAAGGTGGGTATGAAAGTGTGGGTGGTGAAGCTTCTGCTGAGTCAGATGGAGCCATTGTCACCACAGGTTCCTGCAGGCACTGCTTTATGTGCTGTCCACCACTGAGGTATGGCTCAGATCTTGCCTCTCTCCCCTCCCTGAGGCAGAAGTATACCTGCCCAGGCCACAGCTGCCATCCTGCCAGTGTCCCCCACACCATCTGCCAGCCAAAACCACCCCTGCCGTGCTGCTTTGGTCTCTGCAGCTCATTTAACTGTTCTTATGGAAGGGGTTGACAGGTCCCAAAACATAGATAAAAATAGAGGTATTTCATTCCAGAAACAGTGAGAAGTATCATAGTAATAGATCAGCTTTTTCAGGTTCTGATGACAACTGGGTCCTTTCAAAGGAGGTGCCAGTATGTATTTATGCCAGAAATACCAAAAACTTAAAGAAAATGTACCTGATGGAGGAAGAGCCTGTGTTTGCACCAGGTGCTACTGGGACTTGCAGACTGTGCAAGAGCCTCATGCCCCACCAGCCAGGTGACACAGTCAGCTTTGTTCCCAGAGCCAGGGCCTCCCATGGCATGGGGGTGACTGGCAGTCTCTTCCTTCTGCAAAGAACTGCAATAGCTGACAAATGAAAGCACCAAATTCACCTTTTCACATTTGAAGGTTACTGGCATTAATGGCACAACTATTTGGCAGGTGACCCCTTGCAGAGTTTTACTGGATTGCAACCCAAACACACTAAAGGACTTCCTATCTAAGTGGAAGCTGCTGTTAGGAAGGAAGAAATGCAATAATGTACTTGTAAATTAATAAAATCTTGTCAATTGTGAAAACATTCTGGGATTTTGTTGGCCTGGAGATTTATTCAGTCCTGCTGGCTTCCCAGCTGAGGCAGAAAAGATCATAAACCTTCTAAGAGAAATGCTGCTGCAAAATGTTCCAGGCTCAGCTGTAACATTCCTCCTCCTTCTGGCACAGCAACCAAGGTGCCCCAAAAGAGCCAAGACCTGAACTTGCAAACCCTGTCCCCTCTGTCCTTGCCAGCGGCTGCTCAGGAGCACTAACGCTGACAAGAGCTAACTGTTCTGCAGTTGGAATTTGGTTTGGGGGAATCTTCCTTTTAGGAGTGTAATAAGCCTTGAACTGTGTTATGTGCCCGTCAAAATTCCTCAAGGGAGTGCTGGGAGGAGGTTGTGGGTGTCTGGACTGTGCACAATCCCTGCTGTCAGCTCAGGCTGGAGAAGAGCCTCTGCTGAACTGCAGTGGGAATGGTCAGGCATAAGCATGCCACGCGCCCGGTTCAAAGCAGAGCACCCAAGTCAGGGAGACCAGGCTGACCTGCAGGCAAAGGCAGCAGTAAAGGGACCAGTCGAGTGCTGCAAGGCACAGCAGCAGCCCGAGCAGCTGTCTGGAGTGATAGTCACGTTCCTGCTCCTGCCTGTTAAACAGGGTAGACACAGTTCCCTGGCCCTCGCTCCCCCAGCGATGCTCTGAGACAGCGAAACATTTTGCTCCTGCTGTACAAGTCAAACGCATTAACTCCAGCCCTCTGGGGAGTCTCTGAGCACTGTACCGAGCCCTGCCACTTCCCCAGAGTCAGCAGCTGATCCAACCATCTTCCTGACTATCTGTCAAGGCAGAAGAATTCACCACATATTTCTTGGATTCATAAACACTCTGAGTCCCCGAGCCCAGGTGCAGGAGATACATGCTCTCTATGAGTAGTGTCATCATAGGACGGACCCCGAGGACATAAGGGTGCTGATGGGAGCTCTGCCCTGCACACTTGCAGCCCAGATCCCAGTGGACATTGAGAACCTGCTTGCATGGGATGCTTTGCCTTCTTAAGTGCAGGAACAGGATGACATCCAGGGTGTGGAAAGGGCTGAGCAGTGAGGACACCAGGGCTTCAGTCAGACTTCACCAAATATTTAATAGAGAAATGATCCAGAACCATCACTTCTGAGGCACAGCAGCATTTCTTTTTCATCAGGGAATACTCAGCTAGCTGATTTTATGACAGTATGTCTTTTTTATGTATATAAAATTTGTGAACTAATGTAGTGCTTGTGAAACCAAAGGAGTAATCACACTGGCACGGGCCATGGATAAGGTGGAAAGACTGGCCAGCATCTTGGGTCATGAGGTAGCACAGCAACATGTGCCACAGCACTTGTACCACACCAGGAAAGCAGCTGCCTTCCTATTCCAAGCACTCTGGGTCAGACACTGGCAACTTCCTGGGACTCAAGTACTCAGTACTTCAGGAGGAAAATCTCCACTAGCCTCGGTGCAATACTCATGAAAACAGAACTTGGTTGCACCAGTCCTTGTGTGGTGTAAGTGATGCCAAGGAAGCTTCATGCAGCTCTGCCAGATGGAGATTCAAATGAGTTGTCTCCAGAGTCATTACCCAAAATGTCCCAAGAGGCAACAAAAGAGAAAGGCACAACTTGTTTAATCTACCTCCAAGCTGGCGTAAGAAGAACTGAGCTTCTCCTTCTCCTGCACCCCAGAGCACCTTCCCTGTTGTGGTCTCTTCTCCTACCACTCTTCATTTCCATTTCTAGGGGAAGCCATTACTGGGGAGCCCTGGGAAGAATCTCGGGCACACCACTCCTTTCCACAGCATCATTCCTGCTTCCAGCCCTGTCCTCAGCCTCCCCTGTCTGGATGCACTAATGCCAAATTGCCTGCAACACTGTCCAGGCCTTTGGCAGCGTCTCACTGTCTGCAGAGCCAGCAGTGACCATGGTGACATCACACATGCTCTCTGTTGCCTCAGTCCTGTGTCCCCACCTGTGCTCCCACCCCTCTGGCTTCTCCTTCATTCCTCCATAGGCTTATCAACTGTGTTGTCGCTGTGGGTTTGATCTCTCTTCTTCTCCCTTTCATGCAATGACACAGGCAGACTTTTTTTCAGTCATTTACAAATGTTTTCTACTTTACATTCTAAGATTTTCTGGCTGATAACAGAAGGCTCATCAGGATGGACATCCCCACCACTTTGCTCAATTCATTGCCTCTTACACCTGCTGGGCTTTCAAATATCATGGGTGCCTTGGATGTTTTAGCTTTCCCTTCTAGTTCTTTTGCTGCAGATCCTTCGGGGCAGCTGCTTCCTCTCACCCCTCCTGCTCGGTGTGTCTTTGGCAATAGGTCAGGTTGGATAAGCAGAGTCATCTTCTCTGGTGTGGGAACTGCGAAATGCCAGATTTTGTACCTGAGCTCAAATTCCATCTTGTGCTCAACCATCCATTAGCCAAGGGTACAGACTGAGCCTTCACAGAGCCCTGGAGAAGGTGAGAGGCTGGCAGAGCTGTGGGCTGAGGGCAGGAGGGATGATTGGAGCACTGTCAAAACTGCTCATGCACAAAGGCAGCACCACTCCCAGCAAACAAGTGTTCTTCTGATGCCATCATCCCATTGTCCCAGGAGCAAAGCCATCCAATGCCAGAGCCTGGTGTGCCAGGAGGCACTCCCAGAAATAACAAGGGGGTCTCTGGTGTCAAGGAGCTCACCCTGTACAAAGCAAATGCTGATCCTTTTGCAGGCCCAGAGGAAGGCTAAGGCAGCATCGGGGGTTTCAGGGAAATAGCCCTGGAACTGAGGAGTGGCCCAGAATCCCCCACAGAGGGAGCAGCACTGGCCACAGGGTTACTCTGCTGGCAGAGCACAGCCCAGCCCGGCCATTGCCAGCACCAGGCTCTCTTTGCTGAAGCTGCTCAGCCATCACCCATGGGGTGGCCACTCCAGAGCAGCCACCTGCTCTCACCCCACCGAGGGTGCCCCATCCCACTCCTGCCTGCAGACCATGGGATTGGCTCCTGCCCACCCCAGCACAAAGATGAAACACAAGATTTTCCTAATGACCAGTCCACAGGGACTGCAGGGTAACCAGAGGGTTCCGTTTCCTGGCTTCCAAATGTTTTTGCAGAGCTCCATCTAGGGGGAAAGATGCTGGACCAGGCTGCAGAGCAAGACGGGTACTAGTAAACAACACAATGGCTTCTTTCCCTGGCCTGAGGCCTCTCATCACACACTTGCGGTGCTAATTAAAAAGGAAGGGAATAGCCTATAAATGTTACAGTTTATTCTAATTTCAGTTGCAGCTGATTTCAAAAGAGCTGATGAAGGTATGTACACCTGTGCAGATCAGTGGTGCATCACAGACAGAGAGCCAGAGTGCTTAATTAAATGTTATTCTAGGAATAGCCCTCATTGGACAAGACTGAGTATTAAAGCATCAATTTTCTGAAGAAGATTAAATATAATCAGAGTCTCTTGCTATAGGAAAGCAAAACAAATCCCAGCTCCTGACACCAACGTCCCTCAGAGAGTGGCAGAGGAAAGTAGCACAGCCCTGGAAGCGCCCAGCGTTGCCAAGGACAGAGTGGCCTACAGAGAGAGAAACCCCCGGGAGGTCTCAGAGGTCTGCTCTGCTCACGGCTGGCCTAGCACAGGGAGCTGGGTCCCACACCACGCTGAGAGCTGACCAGCCATAGCAGCACAGGTGCTGAAAACAAATGGGCATCTCCCCAGCCCCACTGCACACAGAGATGATGGATGCCACGCTGGGGGAAGTGTCACAGCTGTGGCAGCAAACAGCACGTTGGGTCACTGACAATCCTCTCAGAGGGGATAGAACAGATCTAGCCTTATCCTCTATATGTTTTTATTTTCAGGTGAATCATGGTGTCTCATTTTATGGCCTCAGCCCGAGATGAAAGAATAGCGTTAAACTTCACAAATCCTCTAATATTGCTGTGCCTAGAGTTGGAGGCCTCACATATGCAGATATTACTTCTCTATTGCTCTGAGGTCTCTTTCTAATTTAATACTTTAACAATATTGCAAAATTCATAACATGGGCTTCTCCAGAGGAAAACAGCTTATCTCCCAGTAAAGGGGGTCTGCCACTGCAGTGGATTCTCTGCTCTTCCACCCTGTCCCCATGTCTGGATGGCGAGGCGATGGCTAGGATGCCAGCGCACACCTCTGCATCCAGCCAGGCACTTGGTGCCCACGCCAGCCTGCATGGAGCTGCAGCAAGCACAGGGCAAAGGCTGTGTCTGCGGGTCCTCTCCATCCTCCGGTGGTCTCCACATCCGCCTGGAGCCCTGACACTAGTGGGAGGAGAGGGAGGGAGGGGGATAGAGGGACAGGCAGCCAGATCTGCCCTTTGCTGTTACTGTCAGATCAAATAGCTGCTAATTGACCAATGTGTCTCCTTTTGCTGAGCTATTAGCCACGGCACCATGGCAGCTTCCTGACATTAATTATCTGTGAGTTAGCAGGATCTGAAAGCATAAATAACAATTTGCTGTGATGGTGGGGAGAGCTCAGTGCTGCAGGCACTGATGTGGCCACTGCCCTGGTATGGTGGGTGCCATCGCTGGGCCCGTGGCCAGCAAGGCGTCAAGCACCATGCAGTGCAGCCAGTTCTTCCCAAAGCACTTGGACAATCATGGTCCAGAGATGCCCTGTTTCTCGGGCATTGGCTCATGGTGATGAGGGACAGGGCTCCGAGAGCAGAATCCTCAGCTGGGAGGAGCCAGATCACCTCCCTCCCTCTCACCAGGAGTGACTTACTTGAGGCTGTCATTATACACTTTTAGAATAATGTAACTGATGCATGATATAAGACTGCAATTAAGAAAGGATTAATTAATGGATTTTCATCAGTTAATCCAAAGGCTGGGCCCCAAATTGCAATACTTATTGTGGACATTGTGAAAGAGCCAACCAGAGGACTCCAGAAATGTGCTTAATGGAGACTTTCTGTCACTCAGAAGCTTGTTTGTGTAACACCAGCTCAGAACCAGCTGACATTTATGTCAAAGTTGATGTTTTATCTAATGAGATGGAGCCACACAGGACACTCTCACCTAAGTGGGGAGTGTGCCACCTGCCCTGTTGTCACCAGAGTGTCTTCACTAATCCTAGAGTCCCCACCTGGCTGGGACTATGAGCACTGTCTCACTGTGCACCCCTCCTCTGCCTTGGGCCAGCTCAGACTGTGCCCACCAGTGCTGCCAGATGGGCCTGGTGATGCCCCTCATTCTTGGGCCTCATCCCTGCTCTCTGTGCCAAGCCACATGGCAGGCACTCGGGGAAGTCACATCAAGGAGGAAATGGAAGCAGTCTCCAGCCTACACTTCACTCTTGCCACTGCCAAGCTCACACATGGCAGGGATCTGGCTGCCATCCAGCCCCTCCTCTTTGCCTGCATCTGCTGTCCCAGGGAGCCTGGGGCCACCTCGTTGGTCTGAGGACAGCCAGGGCTGTCTGCAGTACCCCACAGCTCTTCTGAGTGTTCTTCCTCAGGTGTTCCCGAGCTCTGTCATGGCATCTGTCCCAGGCAACTTTTCTTGAGCAGTTTTGCCTAATTCCTGCAGTGCTGAAGCTGGGTGTTCCAGCCCATGGGGCACGCTCTGACCATGGGTGACACACAGGCAGGGAACCCTGCCATGTACCCTCTCACCTGGCATCCTGCCCATGGCTCCATTCCTCACCTGTTTCCGTGGGCTTCTTTCCTTGTGTATTTGACCCTGTTGTTAAGAACAATTAATTTCCTGCTCTCTTGAAATAGCCAGTGGGTTCAGTGGTGAGAATATGGAGTATGGTGAGTTTCTGTCCTCTCAGGGCAGTTGACAGCCACCAGCCAGTGGCCAGATCCATGGCACACAGCATCCCCCTGGAATTTCACCAGTTACCATGTGGGCAAGGTGCACAGCAGGTTCACCATCTGGGCTCACCTCCTGCTGCAGGGGGGCTGCTCTCAGGGAATCCAGACCTTTAGCCAAAGGGAGATGGATATGATCTGGAGTATTATTGTAGCAATCTTGCCATTTTTCTTCCCTAGTAGTTAAAATATTTCAAAAAGTGAATGACCCAAGGTCATTAAACTTTCTAAAGAGATTACTGCAGGTATTTCCAGACATCCATCAGAAACCAAGTCACCATGACTGCCTATGACTAGAGGAGAGCACAGACTGGCAAACACTAAATTGTCCTGGTTTATATCCCTTCAAAATTTTTGCTGAGGTTTCCTTGTTCTTCATGTCCAATTTGATGACCATATTAATTAAAATTAGAGTTGAATAAGAGGTACCCTTATCCTTTTATCACCCTATCTGATATGAAGAATGAGTCTAACTTTTTACAAATATCATGAAGGTAGATAACTGTATAACTCAGGTTCTTTAAACCAGTTTCTGATTTAAGGATTGTTACTTTTGGGGCCTACTTTTGCTTGCCTGTAATATTCAAGAGACATGCAAAGATTATTTAAAAATTGTAGGCTGCAGAAGTACAACATCACCCATGACTCCATGCAGAGGCACTGTAGAGCATCCTTGCCCCTCCTCTGGAAGCAGCACCATCACTGGTGTGCCCTAAGCAATGGACACAATGTAGGCAATGATACCCAGGGGGGTTTTCCAGGCCAGCAGCCCCAGTGCTGGGTAGGACAGGGATGGTACATCTACTGCCATAGTGAGCACCTGTTCCCAGGAGGACCCTGTCTTTAGAGGCCACACAGCAGTGCCAGGCACTGCTGCTCATGGCAAAAGTATGACACAAACTGATAGAGCAGCATTAGATTGGATTTTTTTTTGTAATTCTTTTTGCTTTGTTTCAGTGTGGGAGAAAAAAAAAACATCAAGCCAGAGCTAACATGATCAAGGTGTGAATGTGAGCAGCCCAGAATGCTGGGAATCACATAAAAGATTTGATCACAGTCAATATCAGCTGCTGAGCTATAATAGCTTTTGTGATTCTCCTAACAAGATTTTAATTTTATGTTTATTATTTAGGGACCAGCAAAGCACAGGAAATGCCCATGTGGTGGTGCAGGCCCCCTTCCCTCTGTTCTCTGGAAGGCTGGGGAGACTCAAGTGCAAAACAAGCCAACTTTAAGCATTTTCAATTTTTGCTTGTGTTCCCCGGGCTTGGCACGAGAGAGTGCACTTAATTAAAATCAATGGAGAAACAGAACAGGATAAATCACAATATGAATATTCTCGCTGCCTGCATTGAAGTGCAGCACATGGCTCTGCCAGCACTCAAACAGTGACTCCTTCAAGGCTGGAGGAGCCTCCGGCTCTCTGTGGTCTCCAACGGCATCAGCTCTTGAAGCACAGCAGCCCCACTGCAGAGGCTGTGCCCTCCATCCCTCGCTCACTGTGCCAGGATGGGAGATGGGAAGCAGCCAGGAAGCGTTGCCATGGCCAGCCTGGCACACAGTGTGTTCTCCAGCACCACAGAACCAGCCCTGCCTCACTGGCCAGCACAGCCCCTGTGCAGAGTCTGCCACCCCCACCTTGACAGAACCCAGGTCTGTTTCCGGGGGAGAAGAGGAGTTGTCCGATTCTTTTACTCAATCAGGGAGCTTGGTTTGGCAGTGCATGTTACCCACAGCCACACACAGCATCATCCTCCCCACGCTGGCAATACCTGGGACGCTCTAGACCCAGAGCTGGGGACAGGCCTGGGACACAGTTGGCATTGGCAGGAGTGGGGGTTGCTCCTCGTGGCGATTCTGAGCCCCACCACAGACCATGAACAGGTCAGGAAATGAGAACAAAAGGAAAGGGAAGAAGAGCACAGAAGGGGATACTGGGAAGGAATCACCAGCCCCAGTGCCTGCTTATTCCCAAACAGGCTGTTTAAGGGCAATCTTGGACTGCTTTTCAGAAGGAAATAACAACTTTTTAGAGTCACCTGCCAGCAGGTGTATGTAAATGAGGGCTTTTCCACATCTATCAGAATAGAATTGCCATGTTTAGTGTGCTAAGTGGTTAGCACCAGCAGGTTAGAGAAGTGCCAGGAGTGCCTCACTCCAAGCCGGGCCCACATCGGAGGTCACAGAGCTTGCCATCCACATGGCCACAGGAGATGTGCTCGAGGCATCCAGGTGTCTGCCCCAGACAAGAGCAGATATGCCATCACTGCCCTGCAGCCTCCTCAAGAGCCATTTTTCCAAGCCTTTCTGACTGTTACAAGCACTATAAAGAGCCCCAAAGCCGAGCAGCAACCAGCTTGTGCCCCTGCAGCAGGGGCGAGCCCTTGGCTCAGTGAGGATCATGAGAAACCCCACAGCCTTAAGCAGGCCCAGATAGCCTGTCTGCCTCACCAGCCTCAGCGCTGCCCTGATCTGCCTCCTCCTCACCCTAGAACCTGTAACCAGCACCATACCAGGCTCAGCCCTCCCACTACATTTAGCTGCTGCCATAGCCATCATGCAAGAGCAACAGGGCTTCCTCTTTCCGTGCAGCCAAGGGTTCAGCCTTCATAAAAAAAAATCATTATACTATTGTTTAACACCACATGCCAATCCCTTCCAGATGAATTAATTTGTTAATCACACTTTTAATGGTGGAGACTGTTAGAGCCCATGAGGGAGAGGTTAATATTAGTGCCATTTAACTGTCGAAAGCTTTTCATATCGTAAACCGGGCACACGGTCGAACAATAAACCCACAGTGTAATTGGCGGGTAACAGGCCTCCTGACGCTCATAGCTCCTGGTGCTGACAGCAGCCGCCGTGTGCCAGAGCAGGATGGCCAGAGACTGAGAGGGCTCTGCCACATCCCTGCCCCAGCAGCCCCCAGCCCAGCTCAGCGCAGCAGGGTGACCCCAGAATGACTGTGGGGGCAATCGCCTGCCTCCAGGCTGGATTGCTGCCAGAGGCAGGGATGTGTGAGTGGATGCGTGGCATGAGAGAGCATTCAGCAAGTACGTGGGCTGTTCATGACTGTATTTTTCTTCCAGTCAATCTTTCACAGATTTATGCTGGAGAAATGGGAACATTAAATATCCCCTTGCTGTAATTCAGCATGCCGCAAGAGATACAGATTTAAATATTTAGTAGCACATAACTGGCTAAAAGCCTCGGCAACATTTTAAAAAATCACTTTTTAATAAAACTGGACTGAAATATTCCCCACAGTTAGAATTTATGGTTCGTAATCGGTGTTCTTGTGATAAATAGGAGTGAATATATATTTATGAACAACAAATATTAATGAAGAAATAATGTGGGAGCCCACCTTCAGGCTGTGCAGCTGCTAGTGCTCTGCAACAGTCCCTGAGGAATGCTGACATTAAGGAAACACAAAGGCCAGATCAACAGTGCTATTAGACTGAAAAATCCAGGAGGAAGGGAGCACGGCCTGGGCACAGAGGCCAGCTCAGAGGCGGCTGCGCTCGGTGGGAGCCTCTGCACTGCAAAGGCGCGGCTGAACTCGCTCCTTGCCTGCGCGTCGGAGACATCGCGAGTCTGAATCGCAGCCTGCACACGCTCCGGCACGACTGATTTGTATCGGGGTGAGCCATTCATTTGCATGTGTTTCCCCATGATAATAAACCTGGAGGCAAAGCCCACAGTAACTGCTTCTCTGTTCTGTCCGATGGCAGGAAGAGATTTATCTCGGGGTGGTGATCTCGATTACTGCCTGGGCGCAGCGCAGGCAGGAGCAGCATGCTGATTTCTCTGCACTTCGCACCCAGCAGGAGCAGTTTGAGTTTTAATGTTGGCCATCTTCTGCAGCAAAACTCGAATTAACACAAGCCAGACTGAGGAATGCCAGAGAGTGCGGGGGATCCCTCCCCTCACACAGCAGCATCTGCACCTGTGGGGACTCTCTCTGCACCCCAGCCTGGATGGAGTAGAGGGAGCCATTGGGCTCACCAAGATTTGTGGAGGATACCACAGCCCTTGGGCTATGAAGCCTGAAACACAGTTCGAACACCATCCCAGGGGACCAGCTTCAGGGAGTCAGATCCACAGCAGGAGCTCTTGGAGCCGCCGTCACATCTCGCTGCCCCACGGGGAGGCTGGCACTCGCCCCCACACTAGCAGCACTGAAGAGCTACAGCAGCCAAAGGAAACATTTCCAACATTAAATAAAACAGACATGTTTATTGTACAATAGAAGCTCTGCGATCTTGGAACACAATTTGCATAAACAGACAATTTGGCTATAAACAATTTCAACATTAACTGGTATTTACATATAGAACAACTCACTCAAAATACAATTAAAGGCCTTGACGGATTGTAAAATGTCAAAATATTTAAAAGGCTACACTACATGCCTGGTTTATGTCTCCTCGGTCAGACATAAAGCTGGAGTTTGTTTACATTTTCTCGGCCAGAGCCCAGAGCACGTGGGGCTTCTGGCTCCCTGCGTCAGCATGTGCAGGGATCAATTTGCTGTTATTCCTCCTCACAGGGAATCATCTCTCTTTTTTCTAAGAACAGATTTAAAATAGGAAGCCTGTAGTTCACATCACAGCTCCACTCACCCAGTACCCCTAAAAGAATCTGCAGGGCCACTGTTTTCCATATTGTCCAGGAAACAGAGGATGGTAGGATGGCATTCATTCAAGACTGAGCTATTGCAGAAGATGACAAGACCTGGATCTTACCCCAGCCTGCCTGAAAACAGAAGAATCCCAAATCAGCAGCAGCCTTTTCCTGTTTGGGCCAGAACCTCTAGCTGTCCAGAGAAAGCATCAGACTCTTTAGCATTTACCAGAACAAAACTCAAAACCCTCGTCTCCCCACTCCCCACAGAGTCTCCTGCTCACAAGCTCTTTACTTCACTCCACCAAAAAACTAAAGTACCCAACACAAAGGGGAACAGCTCCAGTATCAGCAGAAAATCCTCCCCATCTCAAAGAGGCTGCTGCACTGCCGTGAGACGTGGGAGATACACGTCCATCCGCTCTTGGAGAAGAGGTACAGCACGGCTCAGGCCCTCACATCCTGAAAGATGCTGTACCAGGAGGAGGGTGCAGGCAGGAGCTTTGCTGGCACAGCAGACCCGCACAGCTCAGCTCACCAGGCAGGAGCTTTGCAGCACACGGCAGCCAAGCGAGGTGGCAAGAACCGGGCTGCACACTTCTGTCTGGTTCAGCTTCACACCCTCAGAGCTTGGCTGTCAGAACCAGCACACAAGTCACCCAGCCAAGACTGTCCCAACTGCCAGAAGTGACACATCCCTGGAAATCTCACCAGACACTTGGTAATTTTACCCTCAAGTTCTCTGCTTCTGACTGCACACTGAGGCTACCTCAGAGGAAGAGGAGGCTGGAGCTCAAGTTGCTTCCCAAACCACACCAGCCAAACACACTACCTACTACTGAAATAATAAGCAAGAGCAATTGTCCTGTCTGATCATTCTCAGAACATTTTGAAAGCTGCTTGCAGCATTTCTTTTCTTCAAGGTCAGATTCTTCAGGGGTTGAACAATTCTCATTCATCCTAAAAACACAGAGCTTATTTATAAACTGCCTAATATATTTTAAAGGGCAGACACTCCACATTTTACTTTTTATTGCCACTTATCTTCCATCTCTGCCGTGGTTTTTATCCTCTGCTATGCCAAGGCACATCTCTGCAGCCCTGCTGCTGTGTGGCTGACACGGTGGAACACTGGGAGCTCAGTCAAGTGCAGCACTTGTAATCTGTCAGAGCTCATGGAGGGGATCCGGATGCTTTTTCAAATACCACTGAGCTTATAAAGCAAAGCAAAAACCCATAAGCAATCATTGACCGTGGAGCTCAAAGAAAGACTAAGAGCTATCCTCATGAAGCCCACAACATCAGCCTGGGAATGTGGTGGAGGAGCAGCTCCAAAAGCAAACAGGCTTTGCTCCCAGCAAACTGGCTCACTTGTTGGGAGCCTGTTCCATTCACAGGGAGCCATTTGCCTCCCTATACTCTTTTATACTTTTCTTCCAGGCTGCAGCTACTGCCCGACCCCGTGCCAGCCTGCGGGACAAGGCTGCGCCGAGTCCAGGCTCTGGGAGCACACCAAGGACCTC
Source organism: Vireo altiloquus (assembly GCA_013396875.1). Taxonomy (NCBI): domain Eukaryota; kingdom Metazoa; phylum Chordata; class Aves; order Passeriformes; family Vireonidae; genus Vireo; species Vireo altiloquus. Next base: position 25,202 of record VZRF01005915.1, on the reverse strand, counting down.
CACACTCTGCACAAGCAGTGGGACGAGGATGCAGGCTCTGCCAGCACACTGGGAACCTCTGCACCCTGCTCCGGGGGCACAGACAGCATGGGCAGGTGGTGCAGAACCTCTGGGATGTGGCTGCAGCTGGAGAGAGCAGAGGTGCTTCCCAGGGAGCCTGCATGGGCCTACCCACTCCTCTCCTGCTTCTCACCACCCCTGCCAGGCAGTGTTGCCCCACAGACCCTGCCAGCTCCTGGAAGCACCAGCCCCACACAGCACAAGCAGCAGACCAAAGAGCTCATTCTACTTCACCAGGTTCAACAGCCCTGTATTAACTGGGCTTGTGGAGGGTTCTCATCCCTCCTTAGCCTGTCCCTCAGCACCATGAGCACCCAGCAGGGCTTTCCTATGCTGACTCCTCAGCTGGACCCTCCTTTTCTAGCTATGGTAGAGCCCTTCATTCATGCTGCTGCTCCTGCTACTACTCGGCAAGTTGCAAGTATTATTTATTACAACTCTGCATACGGATGCTCTCTTTTCTATTTGTCTGTATTAAATAATTATTTAAGCTATATTAGGTATTTATCAAGTAAACTGTCAGCATCTGAAGTTTCCTTATTGTAGTTGGAAATGTAGAACAGGGCAATCTGTATGGATCCTAGCCCTTGCATGGAAAGGGCTTTCTGCAGGCTGAAATTATGACATGGCCATGTTTTGTGAGATACTAGAACTTAACCTCAGAATCTGAGGAGAAGGGAGAAAGGAGAGGGGGGAAGCAAGCTCTCCAGGCTGCCTGGCACAGCAAGAGGTGCCCAGCTGTGCTTTTCCTGGAGACTCAGGGACAGCAGCTGATGGTGGGGCAGTAGCAGACAAACCAGCATGACTGCCACCTCAGGTCAGGGCACCCACTGTGACGCTGCAGTGCTCCTCTGCTCCTCCTTCCTGAGCAGGAGAGGGACTGTGCCTGGCTCAGGGACTGACAGGGGACCGACCCCAGCCCTCCTCAGATCTCAGAGGTCAGAGGCCTCCATGAGAGTGCTGCAGCTGTCAACACAAAGCGCACTGGAAGCTGAGTGCTTCCTCTGGGGATCCTGCCCACAGCCCCTGCCTGCAGGGCAAGAGGAAGGGTCCCAGGTCACCAGCCCTCCCTGGGCACGGTTGTCCCCAGCATGTGGAGATGCCCACACAAGGGCCCCAGCACCCCTAGGGCTCTGCGTGCCCCTGGGGCCCTCCAGCACTCCTGGCATGGGAGCTGCAGTGAGGAAGCTGTGGGCAGTGGCTACCACATCTGCCGTCCGAGCAAACCACCCAAGTCCCAGCATTACTGGGGAGGAATCCTGGGCTGGAAAAAGTATTATTAACAGCTCCTCTTCTTCCCCTCTAGGTTTGGCATTTCTCTCTCCAACCCCAGCTCTGACAATTCCCGCAGCAGGAACTTGGTGTGTTGGAATATCATCCTTTAGTTTCCCAGAAGTCTCAGGCTGCTCCTTTCCCTCCTTCTCTCCCTTCCTGTCTCTCTGCTCTGCCAAGCTGCAGGTACCTTCCTCCGTATCTTGACCAAGCTGGATATCCACATGGGGAAACTGAGGCAATGGTGTTTAGAAAAGCTGTCAGCTCCTGGCAAGCTGCAGATGGGAGAGAGTCAACAGGTCTTGCATGAGCAGCAGCTGCAGCAACCCCAGCCACACTCCAGTCATCACCATAACCACAGTCCACGTCAGCCTCTCACAGCGGGCCTTGCAATGGATTCATTTAAAAGGTTTCGGTTTGCAGATTGAATCCTGTTTGCCTTGAACTGCTGTCACGACTCTGTGGCAGAGCAGTAGCTTGTTCCTGGCAGCCTCCTCACTCTTCACCAGATGGCTGCCTTGGCAGTTGTCCTCAGCTGAAGAGGCTCTGAGCACAGGGTGCCCCAGATGGGCCCAAGCACTGGCATGGACTCCTTTCCTCCCCATCTGAAGCTGGTCTGTATGGAGGGAGCTGGGGAGCCTCAAGCAGTACCTCAGCCCCCTGATGAGGCGCCATGAAGTCAGGTTTTCTGCAGGAATCAGCAGCAGGTGTCTGTTTGGGATTCGAGGTCACTTTGGAGAGCCCTGAGAAGGGGGCTCTCATGAGCAAGGACACAGGGTCTCAGCCATGCCACCGCTCCCTGCTGGGAAGGGAGGGGGCCAGGGGTGCAGCAGAGCCCAAGCAGCAGAAGTGCTGGTGCTCTGCATGCAGCCCAAGCCTGGCACCAGCTGCGGGACAGGATCTGTGTTTGGATCTCCCGAAGGTGCCAGGAACCCTTTTGCCATGGCAGACCCTGCACAGATGAGGGTCACTGACAGGCACTGTGCTCCCTGTTTCACCTTGTTGGTGCTGAAGCACAGCATCCCCGAGGGTCATGTATCACTCCACCCACAGCTTCAACCCAAATAATTACAGAAACTATGAAGTCTGAGACACAAATTGCTTGTGACACACACACCAACACATTTGAACTGGGTCTACATCATGGGCCAATCAGTACAGAGATAGAAACCCACATAGTTTTCAATTCCTGAAAGAAAGCACATGTTTTCCTTTATAGATTCTTGATAATTAACCTACTCAATGCTTTTTATTTGCATTGATCACATTTTATAGTATGATTAAATTTGTATGGAAGCAAACCAATTAGTTTTGTTTTACACTTATTGAATTCACTTTATGGTCAGACAAATTAACTCTCAGTTAGTTAGTTTGATTTATCTAGCAGCATAAAGCTTGACAATCTGGACTCTCAGATAAACAGTTTTAAAAGAATTATTTTTTAGTTATTTTTCCTGCTTGGGAAAAACAAGTAAACCCAGAGGCAGGTATGAAGAAGAAACAAACACTCATCGCAGACTGGCCCTTCCTGGAGATTTCAGCCTGACTGTTTGCCACCTGCCAAAGCCTCTGTTGAAAGGCACCACGATATTCTGCACAGAGACTGTCTCTGGCAGAGAGAGAGTGCCAGCACAGTGACCCTGACCCGAGGAACAAGTGCCAGGCTGTTTTAGGAAAGTCAGAACAGCCTGTAGGCATACAACCCATGGGTGCAGTGGGTGTCCAAGATGCCCTCCCAGGGAGCAACTGGAAATGCTGAGCCAAGAGGATGTACCCAGGGAAAATTACCAACAGGAGAGCTAGAGGAAGAACTCAGGAAAGCGAGCAGCCTGGGCAACCTGTCAAGCCCTGCAAGGATGGAAACTTGCCAATAGATGCCCCTTCTCCCTCAGTCTCCACCTGGGCTCTGGCTGTCCTGGGCAGAAGTGTGTAACTGGGGCAAGCCTTGCTCTAGCCCCCACGTAGCTCTCAGAACATCGTTCCTTCCATTGCTGTGTCACTACACAGATGTGTCTGGATGGGGCACAGGCCATGACTGATGGCTGCCCTTTGGAAGTGGCCTACTCCAAGGCTGTCCCCTCTCTCTTTGTCACTTGGGCAAGGCACACGGTTTGGAAGAAATGATTGCAAATGCTGGGGATGTGTTCCTCTGCACTAGAACAGACCCCTTGCAGCTGAGCACCAGAGATAGCTCTCTGAGCCTGGTCTTCCTCCTGTGCAAGCATTCCTTAGCCTGAGGCTCAGCAACCCTCTGATGTATAGCAGGGCCCATCAGAAGTTTTTTCCTGGCAGAGTGAAACTGCCATTGACACAAGGACAAATGGGCCAAGGAAGCTTCCTGGCACCTGGGCAGTTCTGAAGCCCAACTTCATTTGTATTCAGCAGCTACAAGTAAAAATAATTTGTTCCCAGTTAGTAAATGAGATTTAGTTAATAAATTGGCACATGTGAGCAAGCTGCCAGTTGTTCCCATGCAATGCAATAAATGAAGAGATGAAAGCTTATTATTTTACGAGAAGAATCTGTTTTGTTACAGGATGAGGTGCAGGAGAAATGTTATTTTTTGGCAGGCAGTGGCCATGATCATTCATGTTTGATGATCTTTCATTTCATGGATCTTCACGTGGAAGTCAGAATGCTGCCAAGTCTACTGAATTGTGAGGGTGAGCCCCTTCCTGACAGCTCCATTACTACCAGACCCTCCCACTTCCTTGGCTCCTCAGGCATGGGGAGCTCCTGTCCCTGATACAAGCCCCAGTACAACATCTACAGAAGCAGCCACATCAGGTTACTCCATACAGCAGCTAGATAAGAAAACCTGTTATGTTAGAATGGAAAACTTCCCCAGGAAGAAGGAGATCTGGAAATCCTGGGAGCAAATCCATTATCAGGCCTATCATATGGGGCTCCATTCCTTTGCTCCTTATTGATCCTGTAACATAAAATTCAAAAATAGCATCTCTTACTGGATAAAATACTGTTCTCTAAAATATCAAGCCTAAATATGATATTGAGAGTATATCAGCAACAGACTTCTAAGCTGGGGAACAGAAGTGTTTGGAGGACTGCATCCAACAAAAAAAGTGTCCCAGCACTCCTCTGAAGTGGGTATAACTTTGCAGGGTGCTAGAGGACACAGTTGCTCCTCTCCCTTGCAAGGGTCTCCTTGAGAGGCTTCCCGTGTGCCGATTCCACAGCTGCCATTTGGCCAAGCCACGAAGTGCTATGAAAGTCAAACCTTGGACTGGGAGCAGCACACCATCTGTTCAGGCCTGAAAGACAGGAAATCACTATCACAACTACAATGTCTAATCATGGTCAGCTGGCTGGCAGCTGACAAGAACACATGCTGTCTGGTGAAGAGCAAAAATACCTATCAGCTGAGCACTGCAAGGGAGAAATGAAGTGTCTGATGGACTAACAGAGAAGTACAACAGGGGTGGGCAGCTAAAACAAGGCTAATGAAAGAGGAGAGTGATGTGGTCTGGTGAAAACCAGAGAGTATCTACACGAGGTTCCTCCACTTGCACCTATACACCTCTGGTTAAATTTACATCCTCTATGAAACAGTCCCACACAACTGGAAGTAGTCAAATATGCCTGCAGGAACAAAACTAAAGCCTACAGCAGAGATGGGAACCAAGTGCTACATGTGAACCCTGGAGTGCAGGAACTAAAACATGCACTGGATGAGAGAAACTTAATTAAAAGAAACTTAATCCCTGGGAAAGTATGGAAGATGTTCTGTGAAAGGAATGCTGACAGTAGATCCCTGAAGAGGCCAAACTCTGCTCTACTGAACTCCAGGGCAGAAGTAGCAACATTTTACTTTGTTTTAATTATTGAACTGTTCTTATTTCAATCTACAGAAAAATTTACTTTTTCCTGATTCCCCTTCCCATCCCTCCGAGGGGGGAGGGTGAGCAAACAGCTGTGTGGGACTGAGTTGTTAGCTGGGGTTAAGCCATGACATCTCCTGTTCAAACACATTTGCTGCATTTATCTCCTTCCAGAACCTTGTTATCCCAGGAGCATCTGATCATCCACAGCTGTTATGGATGTGGATACTCCAGACATACTGGGGAACTGACCCCAGGACAGTTCTCTGTGAAAAGACTTAAATCCATAATGAATTTGTCACTTCCTTACTGGGCTAAATAGTGAATGCCAAGGAACAACACACTACTGCTAGTTACTGTGATATCCTACCCGGGATATGAAATCACAGAATCATTGAGTTTGGAAAAGCCCTCTAACACCATCAGGTCCAACCATTCCCCTGGCACTGCCAAGACCATCACTAACTCTTGTCCCTAGAAGCCACATCCACACATCTTTTTAATCCCTCCAGGGATGTTGACTCACCACGGCCCTGGGCAGTCTGTGTCAGGACTGAACAATCCTCTCTGGAAAGAAATTTTTCCTAATTTTCTATACCCATCTAAACCTCCCCTGGCACAATGTGAGGCTGTTTTCTCTTGTCCTGTCACTTATTATCTGGGAGAAGCACCCAACCGCTACCTGGCTCTGCCCTCCTGTCAGGGCATTGTAAAGGGCAAGAAGGTCCCCCCTGAGCCTCCTTTTCTCCAGGCTGAGCTCCTCCAGCTCCCTCAGCTGCTCCTCATCAGACTTGTGCTCCAGCATCTTCCCCAGCTCCATTCCATTCTCTGGACCTGGCCTGCTGCAAAACTCTCATCTTTCAACACCTTTTTGAAAGCCACACCTAAATAACATGGAATTTAATTTTGGGCAAACTGAAACATAAAAAAGGTGAAAAACTTAACAGAGACATTATTTGCTGTAATGGTATGACAGTTATTCCTTGAGCAGCACAAAGCACAGCCTTGCCTGTGCTCAGCTCTGCACAGGAAATGCAGAATTTGCCCATCATTGTTGTTTCCTTATTGATGACATCTGGGATCTGTAACAGACATAGATTGTCCTGAAATGTCTCTTCCACTTTTCATTTCAAGTTTGCAGTTTGAATCAAAGGACTTGCTTAAAAGGTATTTCGAGGATTTTTCTGCATTTCTGTTGTGTAGGTAAGAAGATTTAATTGTTTCCAAAACAGCTTCAGCACTCAGGGTAGCACAGCAACACAGGTGCCATAAAACACACGGTGTTGGATCACACCTACAGCCTTCCACCAGCAAACATGAATCTTGTGTGCTGATCTTGGCCAAGACACAGTCAATACAGCCAGTACTTGCGGAAACAGAAAGCATGTTGCATCTGAGTAAGATGAATGGATAACTCCAGGAACACAGAACACCCTCATGGATGACAGCAAAAGGGAAAGAATACCAGGGAGGACAGGAAGGAAAAGTCCCTCTTTCCCCAGCTCAGCCCCACAGCCTATTAGAGCTGGTGCTTAGGGAGAATCTGAAACGCAGGACAATGCTGACTGCCCTGTCACTTGTTCACAGACACAGCTCCGTGAACCAGGGGTAGCTGGGCACAGGCCAGGCTGGCTGCAGGGATGGGGACAAGCACAGGCTCTGTGCCATCCAGGGACAGAGGCTGGGGGGCAGGGCAGCCTGGTCCTCACCTCCTGTGGGAGGATGAAAGCAGAGCCCAGGCCAGGAGGGTCTCCACAGAGATAGCGAGGGCAATGTGACAGCCCTGATGGAGGGAATGGGCAGCACCTCTCAGAAAAACAGAGGGTCTTTCTTCAAGAGCTGTGGCTGCAAAATCACTTCTCTGATGCTGAAGTGATTCAGGACGTGCATCTCTAATGGTGAAGGACTGCAGTAGGAGCAGCTCAAAGCCCTGACCCGGAGGAGGCTCCTGCAGGCACGATGCTCTCAGATGAGGCAGCACAGAGTCTGGGGGACAGTGCATCCCCCCACTTTGGGAGACCCTCCTCCAGGGCAGAGAACCCACTTCACTGAAGAAACTGAACTGGAAGTTTTCAGGCTGCTATGATACATCCAATTTTGCTATTTAACTGTTTTTGCTTTTCTTCTGTCTTTGCTCTTCCATTTCTTTCTAGAACAATAACAAGAGCAGATAAACATTCTTTAATCTGCTCCCAGGGAAAGGTGGAATGCTGATTGCTTGCTTGGCCTCTTTTGGTCAAGCATTTTTATCCTGAATTGCTATGGGGAAAAGTCTTGGCTCTTCAGGCACCAGCTTCTGTCTTTTTGTGAGCTGAAGGGTTTTTCCCAAAGAGAGTACTGAAATGCTTCAATGATCTTTAAAAAAATGTTGTGCAGATTTTATGAGATTTCAGGCTGTGGTAAAAGCAAAATTTAACATGCTGGATGTCATTTTTTTTAAGGAGTTAAGCAAAAGGCTACTGGAGCTGTCAGAGTTTAAGCTTCAACCTTTATGTTTACAAAGCAAAAAGGGCAATTAGATGTGGAAAAATAAATTTTTCCAGGACTCTGTCAGCGGTTGTGGTTTGTACTCTCAGACTGCTGAATGACAGGCTAGTTTAGTGCCGTAGGCAGAGACTCAGTGTAGAGCAGCCCTGACATTTCTTTGATGCTAAGCAGTGTACTCTAATAAAGATGTTCTTTGAAGTCACTCTCTCTTGCCTGGCATGCAGGCATTACAGAACATTCCCAGGGCAGCAGGACTGGGACTGTCTGCATGCTCCAGGCCTCCCATGCCTGGCATTCTGCTTCTCTCTGTGTTTCAGACTTCCTGTACACCTCCATCCACTGAACCTGAGGAAGAAAGTTTTGGGATAAATCAAAGATACAGCTAATAGGCAAGTTCTGTGCTTTCACCTCCCGGCTATTTCACAAAACCTGTTTTCACCAAGGAGTTGATGACAGAAAACTTCACAGTCCTGTGAGCAGAGCCCATGAACGAGCATGTGGCAAGGACGGCTGCCCAAACTTGCAACCAGTCACAGTCCTCCAAGCACCTGCACAAGCAGCTGAAGAAAGACCTGCTTTCTCAAGAGATGAAGCAAGCTCCTCTTGGCTCTTTCCTCTGCACCCTGTCAGTCAGTTTTGAGCCTGTGGCCAGGCCAGCACAGCTCCCTGTGAAGGCAGGGCACGGACTGCAGGCAGCAGCTCCCCAGTGACAGCTGCGAGATCCTGGCTGCCATTTCTCAGCTGCTTGCACTCCCTTCCCGTTCCCTTCCTATCAGTCTCCCGTTCTTCACGCATTTCTTCTCTTTGCAAAGATCAAAACGCAAAGAGAAAGAACAGAAGTGGGAGAAGGCACTGGGAAGCCCATCTCCAAGTGTGAAGTGACAGCAGATGGCAGAGGCGCTGCTCTGTGGCAGATGAAGAACGTGTCAAAGGCAGTCATTAGAGCAGCCTGCCTGACTGCCTGAGCTCCCAGCTGCTGGCATCCATTGCACTTGGATCTCTCAGGGACATAGCACATTCTTGAGCCTCCTCCCACAAAGCTCCTGGAACAGCTCCTCAGCCTCTCAGGAAGGATGCAGCAATGCAGGGTCAGATCACGGCCCTGCAGCACCAATTTGCTCCATGATGCCTGGGTATGAAGTGCTCCTCACATGCTCAGCAAAGTAACATTGTTCCCTTTGCCGTTTACTACCCAGAGCATCCTGACTCACGCCAAGCACAGCTTTTGGCACACCTGCGTACACAGCCTCATACCTGGGCACACAGGGCCAGGAGGGAGCAGGGCAAGAGCAACAGCAGCACACAGCTGCCAGTGGACAGAAGACCACGGTTCTACCTCAGGATTGGACCAGGGCATTCCAGAGTGAAAACTTAATTAATTATAACACTGAGCACTGATGTGATGCCTTTACATTTACAAAGCACTGGGTAAACATTAACTAATTAATCTACTGTACTTAGCCATTATATAGTTCTTTCTATTTTCCAGGTCCTGTGCAAACATTAGCTAGTTAATCTACTTAATTATTTCCATGTTTTATATTCCAGAGCACTGCACACTGGCAGTACAAGGAGGAGGTCTTAGCAGGGGTAGTCACAAGCACACTCAGCTTTTAGGTGCCTGACACATTTTGGGGAGATGTCTCGAGAAGGTGCCAGCAGTCCTGGACAGTCCTGCCACCACAGCACACCAAGAAAAGTAGACAAGTCTAAACTAAAGAAATATGAAGCATTTTCCATCAGAAAGATCCTAAAAGAACTGAGTCTGCCAATCAAACACTCTCCAAACAAGGATTAATGTGCACCCCCTCATGCAGAGCCACAGCTCTCTGTTTATTGCATTTTAACATTGTCAACAGTGCTTGCTGAGGCACTTGCCGTGCTCTGCTGACCTCCACTATTTGGGATGGCATGTGAATTGATTGCAGTTCAAAGAGTCTTACTGGAATAAAATTAGCTTCTCAATTATTGCCATCCAAATAAATCCCTGTGTCCCAGTGATCTTCACCAGGGTGCACTTCCAAAACCCCAAGTTCATGACAACAGGTATCTCCAGGTTGCAAAATACAGGTATCACTGCGGAGGTACAGGACAGGAGAGGTCAGGCGATGCTCTGTATGACACAGGGAAGGGAGGCTGTGGGACAATGTAGGGCTTACTGGTGTGTCTGATGGATAAATCATAAACTCTCTAGCAAAGCATGCTGTGATCATTTTTGATACCTTTTGTCAAAGACAGTGCAGGAGATATGCAGGAAGTATTAATGGGAGGATGAACAGGTGAACAAGATGAACCAGCCTATCCTTGGACATGTTACAGTAACTTAGGAACTAGTTGTTTCTTTACTGTGCTTCTTTATAGCACTGTCACAGAGGCACATATTCACAATTATTAAAAAATATAATTTGCCCTTGAAAAAATTGTGGGGTGGGGAGCAGGCCCCAAAGCACCACAACTTGTATAGGCTACTAGACCAAGCATCCAATCTTGTCCGTAACCAGTGTGTTAAATCTCCATTCAGTAAGAAAATACATGTAATTGTCCTGTTCTCACCTGAAGCCTTTCTCCCAAAGCCTGCCCAAGAGGTTACGGATGGTGGTGCCAGCCAGCTCCATCACCACACTGTGCCACCCTGTCCTGGAAGCCTGACTCTTGCAACACCAGTCCTCCAGGAACACTGGAAGTATCGTGTTGTGACATGGAGAAGAGCCACATGAAGCACAGCCATGGTAACTTTGAGGCCCCACGGACAGCAGGAGTTGCTCTGACACTCGTGGTGAGGAGAAAGGAGCGAGGGTCTGCAGCCTGGGCACACACCCTGAGCGTGCTGTGCCAAGGACAGGCCTGGGCACAGGTCCAGACAGTGGAGCAGCAGCCCCTCTCTATACTGGCCTTAGTCTGAAGGACCAATGCACCATAACCATCATCTAAATCATGGAAAGTGCCCTCAGGTGCAGATTAAATGCTCCCACATCCATAGGACAAGCTGTATGTCTAGCCTGGAGTGTCTGGCTCACCAATGAAACTGTTATGGACCAAAGAAAAAAATCCTTCCCTTGTCAGAGTTGCTTTCTTAATATGCCCTTCAGTCTTGATTAATTCAGCTTCATGTCTATGTGTCTTGCAAATTAATTGGCAGAAAAATGGAAACCATTAAAAACATTAGTTTCTTCCATGTTCCCCTGAAGCAAAACACAGCAATGCTGCCCAAGCCTGCTGTGCTCCTACTGAGCAGGACTTGCACGCCTTGGGGTGGAGTCCTGGGTGGAGACCACTGTGGCCAACCAATCCATGACCTGCCAGGTACCACGAGGGAGGCTATGGCTGCAGTGGTACAATTTAAGTTGGTTTCATTCCCATGTGACTCCTGGGACTGCACTTCCTGTGCCTACTTTGTACTCAACAGAGAAGCTCATGCCTGTGAAAGGCAAGTACCTCACCCATAGAGCTGGCAATTATTTACAGTTACATTAACAAATAGATCAAGCAGACTGCTTAATAGACACATAATATTTCATTTCTTATTATAATCTATTAAAGATGGATTCTTTCAAGTTGCTGTAATAGAAGAAAGCTTTATGAAAAGCTGATTTAAATACGGCTACTTACAGGGACAAACATCAGGCATTCAGCTGGTTTTGTGTACCTGAAAGTATTTTTATTCTGGCTGATACAGTGAGCACTGCCTATGGGCACTGGTAATTGGAGTTCTGAGAGAGCTGGCGCTGGCATTATAACACTAATTAGTATCTAGGTTTTTGAATTTGAATTAATTAGAGGACTATGCATCTGGGGTTAAAAAAATCCAGCCAAGGTCCTAAAATGTTCATGAAACATTTACTCGTGCTTGAACTTGCATGTTCTGATTCTGAAGAACAGCAAGTAGTCACTCACATCCTGGCTCTGCCCCACAGGCGACAGCAGTGCTGCTCCCAGGGCAGAATTCGACACAGATGGGCACCCAGAAGCCCAACTCCTCCAACAGCTGCATTCACATCCATTCCTGGGGCAGAAGGGAGCTAATGGGGTGAGAGCAAGCTGGGACAATGAAGCAGGTAGCTTCCAAGAGCATCTCAGCACTGCCTTCCCCACAGCAGGAAAAAGCACTCAGGGCACAGGATAAGTGAACAGATTTTCTTCCTACAGGAAAGACCTAAGAGAAAATTTTAACCAGCAAATGTAAACAGCTAACAAAACTGACGCTGACATGGCCAAACAGCAGTGCAGAGCAGCAGCAACCACTGAAGCCTCTGCTCCCTGGCATGCACAGCCTTCCCAGCAGCAGCATTCCCACCATCCTATGCCCCTTCCCCCTCATTGTCCTCTCACATTGGGTGAAGATGCTGTACAAACCTGCAGGGAGATGAGCAGCAAACAACAGGATGGCTCCAAGTAGCAGCACTTCTCAGTCCCACTCTAGAATACCAGGACAGAGGAGCCATGTTTTGCACACCAAAGACGTCTAGCAGATGAGAGAGGATCTGTGCTGGGGAGAGGGTCAGTATCCAAATGAGGACAAGGCCAAAGGAGGAAGACGGACATCGAGTGCTTCTCTGTGACTGCTCAGTTGGGAGCAGGGAGATTTTGAAGATCCACCATGGCCCCTTGGTAAGATCAAATCAGACAGGGAGACAAGAAAGGGGCCAAGAGGTGCACTCTTTCCCAAGGCCTCCTGAGCCTTCAATTGCATCCAGACACAATCAGCACGAGATTTGAAGGGCTCCACATATCCTCTGCAATAAGCAGCACCAGCATGAGCAACAGATGTGACACACCACAGAGCTACATGGTCCAAGGAACAAAGGCCAGAAGCTGGGATGCAGCACCTGCCAAGGACCAATGCTCACGGCAGCCTGGATTTCAGCATCACTCCACAGCTGAATCGGCCATGCCATCCCCAGCCTGCCCCGACCAGCACCCTACAAACCTGTGCAGTGCTCAGGCAGCAAGCCCAGGGTTAAATCTATGCTCAGCAGCTGCTTCCTGCCCTCTGCTGTTGGGGCATCCCCTCTGCACATGCCAGGTGGAAAGGAACGCAAGGCTGAGCACCTGGATGAGAGATAAGCAAGCCATGGTGCTGTGCCTGCTGCTCCTGGGGGAGTCAGGGGTGAATCATAACTTCATCAGCCTACAAGGAAAAGAACCAATTATCTGGCAATTGTATGCAGCCCATTTCAGTGAGAGGCTCATAACCCAACCAGCCCTTGTAGTCAGGGGGAATAAAATATATGCTGACATCAGTACAGAGGTTCCCATTGGAAGCCACTTTCACTGCAGTGTCGTGAATCTTTTCAGAAGCAGCTTGAAAAGATTCACTCAGTGTATCAATCTTCCTGGGGAGCAGAACTGACGATGGTTGTACATAATAATGCTTAAGCCGATTCACATGCACTGTTAGTGACTGCCTACAAGTCCTGGCCCTAATCAGTGCATTAAATACAAACATGCAACTAATAACTCTGAAAGGGCCTCTCCAGGGGCAGTGAAATCCTCTGCCTTGGCCACTGTCAGCTCCTCAGGCTTCTTCTATAGTGGCACAATCTCCCCTTGACTCCAAGAGGGAGAATGGAAAACTATAACTCTTCCCTTTGTTCAGGTGACACATTTTTTATGAGCCAAATACTTTACTTTAGGTTTTGATGGTGGTTTTGTGACTTTATGTTTGTTCTGTAATCACAACACTTCTCTGAAGCAGGAGCAGAGCCCATAACTGTTGCTGCCTTAGTCAGCTTGTGCTGGAGGGGAGGAAGCTGCCCCACTGCAGCCCCCTGAAACAACCCTGGCTGCCACTGCTGGGGTACCATGGGTGTGTGGGTGCCCAGCTCTCCACCATGACAGCTCCCCTCTGGCAGCCAGCCAGCCAGCCTGGACAGGTGGACACACTTTCCCACTCTGATGCCATGAGGAACCCAGGAGCTATAAGCTGAACAGCAGCTAATGGAGCAGGTGACTTGGAGCTCTCTGGCTCGGGATCTCCCATTCAGTCAGGATTTCTTGAGCAGTATTTCTTTTGCCATACTCCTTGGGGGTGGCACATAGGCAAGGATGGAATAACCTTAAATGCCACACATTCTGCAGAAAGCATCTGATGCATCCTTACCAGACATCCGTGTGCTCCAATACTGCTGAGAGCACTCTCTCCATGTGCAGGGAAGTCCCTCTAGAAGCAGCATAATGCTTACAGACTTTCCCGTGTAATCAGCTCTGTGTGTGTCCTTTTCCTTCTTTCTGATTTTTGTGGGTTTTTTTAACAGGTAGTAGACCATGTTAAAACTTCTCCTTTCATCATTACACAAACAAAATCAGACCTTTAATTCCCTGTTTATCCCTGTGCTTATACACTCTGGTTACTGCAGCTGTGGGAGTCCCCCATTTAATCAATGAAGTAAGCAAGCACCTAGTTTGTGGTGCCAGAGGAATGTGGCATCTGAGAGAGAACACAGTATTCCTCCTTCCTTACCTTGGTGTGCTCTTCACTGCTGGCTCACAGGTATGCCCTGCACTGGGGGCCACTGAGGAGGTAACACAGGACACTCCAGAGGAGGCAGCCCCTGACCATGCCGTGGCTAGACTTGGGGGACACTGCCTCACTTGTCACAGGTTTGTAGGAATGAAGTGTCATCTTAGATCCAAGTCTTGTGAGTGACTTCCTGTGGAGAAAGGAGATAGAAAAGAAAGCGTCTTACAATGCAGATTCTAGCTGCCTTCACCATCCCCACCTATGTGTGACTGAGGTGCAGCTCTTTAAACACTGGCTGTGCCCTGACTGTGTGGGCAGCAGCTCTGAGCTGGGAGCCTCTGTGCCATCCTCCATAACAACCACGCTGAGGGTAGGAGAGCCCAGAAGGGGTGTCCAGCCCAGACTAAGTCCAAATCCAGTGTTAAGAGCCCTCTATATGTTGTTTTCTACAGCAGCTGAATCACAGATGCCGCTTCACTGAGCTTGAGATTCTTCACCCATTGTTAGTGTTTCACAAAGTAACAAAATAATATTTTAAAGAAAATAGGCATCAGAAGAAAGCAAGTCCACTGGCTGCTGGGTCTGCCATCCCCCACTGAAGCCTGGCAGCCTGCCTGCTGCCAGGTCTGACAGGCAGGCAGAGATGGGAAAACCCCTCATGGCTCTTTTTATTGTGATAGCCCTATATGAAGCTGCAAACATATCTGTCACCTTCCAGCACATTGTTTACCAGCTCTCCTCAACATTCCCCAAACAATATTTTCTAGAGACTGTAATTCAATACCTCACACCCCAGAGCTGTTGCATCAGCCCAGAGAGCAGCATGATGAATGTATTGTGTTCCTCCAGGGCTTGGGCTTGGGAACTGGTTTGTGCTGTTCCAGCTGTTAATTATCCCTCTGCTTTTTGCTATTCTCATCCCAGCTGTGCCTCTGTATTTATCATATGGGTCTACATGCACTAAAAACATCCTTACTCTTTAAAGTATAAGGAGTAATTTATCCCTTTTGTGCAACACGAGGCAGCTCAGGGGACCAAATGGCAAGACTTGATCAATAAGGCACTCACTAGATTAGAGGCACCGGGGCTGAGATCTCAAAGTGCTTTTTTAGAAGAAATGGAAGAGAATGAACTGAGAATGTTAAGCACAGACACAAATACAATTTCCATGACTCTCCCTTCCCCAGACTACATCCCAGAAACATCCTCACACTAATCACTGCTGAGGACACCCTCCAGAGCCAGGCCAGCCCAGGCCAGGCTGCTCACTGGGAAGATCTTTTCCTGCTCTCCCAGCGCTGTCTCTGCAAGCAGACCGTGCACAGGACAAGCACACCCCAGCACTTTGCTGGGAAGCAGCACACCAGCCTCCATCTGCTCAGCCCCCAGCACCTGCTCAGCACAGAGCACAGCTCTCAGGTGCTTGTTCCCCTGGTCTCACCCAGGGAGCTGCAGCCGTTCCCCAGAACAATCCTGCTCGCTCCAGAGTCCCACCATGGCTCACTCACTCTCCCAAACCTTGTGTTAGTGTGGAGTATAAATGCTGAAGGCTGCACACATTCACAGCATGGAATCCAGAGGTCGAACTAGCAATACTGACAGGTAACTGACAGGTGCCAACACCTCCTTTACGTGTTTCTAGTGAGTGTATCTTAGACCTTTGTCCACACTGTACTGCACCCTCCCGTTCTCACCTCTCCAGTACTGCTGCAGGGCTATCTCACACCTGTGCTGACGTCTTGTTCTTTGCTTATAATGACAGCTTGGATTTCTGAGGAAATCTGCAGCCTCATGAAACAGCCATGATGTACCCAGCTCATCCCTGGCAGGATTGCTGCCCTGCTTTCCACCAGTGGCCAAGAGGCTTCCTCCCACTGAGGCACCACACATCTCACTCCTAACAAAATTAGGGGTAGTTGCTGACCACAAAGACACTTTGGTTCTAAGGACCTCATACAGGTAATTAAGACAGGTAATTAAGACCCATGCTGCCACTTCTTGCACTGGGAATTGCTGATATTTAATGACATTTCCCAAATGTTTTTAATAGAAATTTCAGGTCTTGTTTCTAATATGACATTTATCTTCTATTAGCATGAAAACAAATAGAAAAGCCTGAAAATCATTGCCTATACTATAAATGACTTTATTGTCGGTTTTATTACCTTCTCCATTAAGCTGTCACTATCTGTGCCTCTTCCCATTTTTGTGATGGCCAGCCACTGAAATCCATCATGTTTTCCATGTGATTTATACAGGACCCTAGTGATAACTTTATTCACCAGGAGGATAATTATCGGCTATATTATTAAGGCTGCTCAGTTGCCCTAGGGGATAATGTGTCAGAAAGGTTAAAATATTGACAAGCAATAAAGTATGTATTACAATTACACCGGTGCCAGGACAGATAACTGGCTGTGAGCAAGGAACTGAGCTACACCTTTGCATTTGCCCAGTAAAGACAGCAATGCCATGGTCATCCTGCACACATCCCTACGGGACTGCAGCAGTCTGGGCCCATCACCTGGAGGGGACTCCAGCAAAGATTGTGCCCAAACCCATCCATATGGACCCCATAAAAGGGCATGCCCCGTCTAATTCACATATATTGACCCATTTAAGCACTGACAACCCTCAATGAGCTTTTTTATGACTCATAATTGAACAGGATGCACAGCTGAAATAGAGGAGATTTTTCCACAATCATTCTATATTTCTTCCCATGTCCCCTAAAAAAGCTTGTCTTCATAAGAATGGCAGAAGGAGGGAGAGAAAAGAACTGGCATCTCTGAAATGAAACATTGATTTCTTCTGGGACTGGAGCAGCCTGGTGTATGCCTTATTGGTAAAATGGTATATAGGTATAATCTGAAGGACGTTGCTGAGATAAATTGCTTTTTGGTTCAGGCACTAACAAAACGAAGCGCTGAATAACTTGGCACTACATCTGAAGTGAGACCATAAAACTAACCTTGGTCATTCCTCCAGATCTACTATTGTTACATCAAGAAGACTAGACCAGGGATGGAGGAGCTCATAAATAATTTCCCATGGAAAGCACGTACACCAGCCAGACAAAATCTCTCTCTGAGAAAATGTGGAAAAGTAGTAGATTTAACCTACTTCAAAATGTCATTTTTTGAAGGAAAAAAAAAGCCAATCCATGTCTCTTTCTTGATGCTTAAAGGATGTGTCTGTACCACAGCAGCATGTTAAGCACCAAGCCCTAGACCTGGCTTTTAACAGCTGAAAGAACTTGCATCAAACTCTGCCGCTTCCCTCCAGTATAATCATATTGGAAATAGATGGTCATCTATGGATAAACATGACTGAACAAGAACTGAAAGGCATTTAATAAACGACATTGGTTAACTGTCTTCTGCTAAGGAAGTGCCAAGGACTATAGAAACTGCATTTATCCCAGGTTCATCTACATCTCACTGGATTTGTCCAGGGGAACATAACTCATGTGGAGAGGACTGTGGTCCTAGAGGTGAGGGTCAGAGCTCCAGCCTGAGACACCCTGCAGCAGTTCTCTGGAATATGAGCTCGTGTTATCCTTTCACTGGCCCTTTGAATGAGTCATGGACACTGGAGAATTAGAGGTAATACTACAAAATATAATTTCTCTGTTCACCACAAGTACAAAAGTGAGAGCATGTGCTTTTCTTCTCTTACTCAGAACCAAGAAGCCTGGTGCTACAGATGCAGCCTTGTGCTCATGAGCAACAGTCTTTCAACCCAAGACGTGCAAGACACACCCCTGGGGCAATAAGCAGATTCAAGAGCCCTACAGTAATACCAAATCATGCCAAAAATTAGCTATAGTAGCCCAGGAGGCACTCCAGCTCCCCTCCGCAGGCTCTCTGGAGTCCTACAGGAGATGTGTAATGCAGTTCCAGAGAAGAAGATCCTTGGGTACTCACAAGCACATCTGTCTCCAGGCTTAACATTTACCCTAGATCTGGACAACTTATTTCTGCAGCACACTGCTCTGGTCTTCAAATGACAAGACCTCTGCTTGCCTTCCTGTCTGCTCCCCAAGTTTTTCCTCCTCCATCCAAGGAGTTGGCTGGCACTCAGCAAAGTATCAGAGCCAAGCCTGACTTGACTTAAGGACCTGCTTGTATCACCCCCAATGCCAGCTCCAGCACAAGCACAGCAAAGTCCTCAGAGCATGCCATCTGCTCCCCATGCAAGGAGGCTTCCACAGAGAGGCATCACTGCAGTCAATGCTCCCCTCACACAGGAAGGTAGGCTGAACCCCCAGAAAGGCTCCTTTTCTCTGAAAATTTGTTAACTCTCCTGATGATTCTCATGCCGTGCACTGCAGGAGGTGTTAAAACATGGGTAGATAACCAAGAGTCTCGTCTGATGACAGGTTTGTGGGACTGATTTGGAATGTCTGGCTCAGCCTGGCCACAGCTGGTGCTGCCCAACACCCTGTGACAGGATGAGCAAGATGTAAGCAGCACGAGCTGCAACAGAAGCTCATTTGGTCCACAGACACCTTGGAAAATGAGCGTGTTTTACAGTGTCACACAAGCACACAGGGAACAGATGACATAAACGGAGGTGAATTAAAACCCACATCTCACGAGGGCAATGGCTGTGCATGCAGCATCTGCTCAGCCTGCAGCTTCAAAGCAGCAGAAATTTTAAGTGCTACCATTTACAAAAGGTTCATCTTCACCTTTTGTTTGACTGTAAATCTCTGAAGCTCACCTTGTTAAGGAAAAGTATGGAACAGCAGGAGTTCTGTACCTCTGCCACACCTCCCCGTGTGTTCCTCTCTGATGCATTACAGATCATCTCCAGGAGAGATACATCTGCATTACAAAGCATGAATACTCCTTTCAATAACAGATGTGTCCACTACACACCTGACAGCAGGAGACAGAGTGCTTCATTTGCAGTCACCTGCTCTCACCATCAGCTCAGCCGGCTCAGGGCAGCTACCCTAGGAGGTGTTTCCTAGGTGTGCCACAGGGAGCAAGAGCACTGGGCTATTTGGTAGGAGCTTTCTTGTGCTTGTCTTTGCTCCATTATTAAAATGTCCAGACAAAATTACGGAGTGAGAGGGGCTGGTGTCAGCCTGGGGAAGGCACAGGGAGACGGTCACTACGTCTTCTCTCCTACCAGAAGCACTGAAGGCTGAACTCCCTCCTCATTTGAAACACTTCATATTTACTGACAGAGAATTAGACAACACAGACTCTTAGAGGAATCCATGATTAAATAACACACCGTCCTTTGCACAATGCATACAAATGCCTACTTTGGCTCTCTGCATGCAATCATCTAGCATTATAATATTTTGCGAGCACCAGAGGACTGTCTCCACAGGACTATTACCTCTGACTCCTGATAAAACCTCTCCTGAAGTATTTTCTTCCCATTGTGCCTTGCAGATGTTTCCCTTTAATTTGTCAGAGACAAGTAACTGCATCTCTGAAAATAACATTGTTCAATAACGCTCTGTTTACTGCCAGATCTTCTTTCTCAGCTAGTACTGGTTATGTTTATCTTTGTTTATCTTTGTTTATCAGATGGGCAAACTGCAGCCCAGGCCCATGGTTTAGGTTAATATCACAAATAAAAACCAACTTTATATTATTGAAAGCTCTATGTCTATGAAAAAATGGGAAACATGAAGTCTTACAGCACAAGGGTCTCTGGCACCGGGTACAGAAGACTGGAGAGCACTGGAGAGCACTGATGGTATAAAGCCACTTCCCCACCCAGCTTCTGCCCCAGAACCTGCAGCCGAAATGTACCTGATTGCATGCAGGTCACAAGCCTGTGTTGTTACTGGGTTGCAGCTGCTGGGAACATACAAATCGCTCAGTGCACCTTCAGGGAACCCAATACCATGGGGCTGGGAAATTCTTCCTACCAGTTGCTGTCCATTTGTGCTATAGTCAGCACAGATCCAGGAATCAATATTACTGCTTGTAGGAATTACAAGCATTAAAGATGTTAGTTAGAAGGTGAACTTGTCCTTTCCTAGAGCTAATTGTCTCTTCATGTCACTTGAGCAGCCTAGCAGTAATCTGCCCTTGCTGGATGTACAATCACAGAGGCTCTGCCCGCACGATAAACAGATGTGGAGAGCAGAACCAGCACCTCAGAGGATAGTACAGCAGCAGGGCAAGTGCAAATGTGACCAAAGAAAGTCTGAGAAAAGGAGCTCCTTCTGCAGAGAGATGGTGCAGAAAGGTGCCAGAGTCTCTACCCTTCCTCATGGGATACCATCAGACTGAAATAAAACACACAGAGCAAAGGTGTCCCATGTTCTTAAGGGAGGCAGAAATTTCAGGATTCACTGACCCTGGACCCAGAAACACTCCTGTTGAAATCTCCAGTCTTCACAGCCCACAGACTCCTACCTCTACAGAAAGTCCAGTTCTACTAAGATATATATAAATGGGGCATTTTGTCCTGCCAAGCTCACTTGTAAGAAGAAAGAAAATGACTTGTCCCTGTTTCCTTCAGTGAGCTGTGAACAGACCCCTGATACAGCCCTTTGACAACGGCATCCTTGCTGTGCCTGCGACTGGCGAGTCTGTGTTAGTGACCTCTCACTGTCCCCCTGGGTAAGTGCAGGGCAGGTTTCCAGCTCAGCAGGCTGTTAACCTTGTAGAGTTACGTAGGCCAAGTAGAAAATATAGGAGGGATTCTTCCTCCTAAAATTAAATAAGCCTTATGTGAAAAATGCCATTTTGAGTGTCTTGAGCTGTCAATTGCAGGAGAAAGTGATATTGATTTCTACAGAAACTTTATTTGAGTAACCTATTAAACTAAACTTATTTGACACCAGATGACTCCTGCAATTTAATTCCCGAGCGAAGTGATGTCTCCAAGGCTTTGTGATGTTCTTTAACCTGAATGATGAAAGGCATTTTCCTTACAGCCATTTGCTGATGGATCCCAGGGTCTTTGCAAATAAAGTCCTCCAAAGAATCCAGAACATGCTTTCACTGGCAAAGCACAGCTGATAGCCCAGACAGCCCAGAACCTACCAGCCCTTAGGAGCAGAGCTAAATGTGCAAAGAGCCTGAGAAGAACTGCTA
Source organism: Vireo altiloquus (assembly GCA_013396875.1). Taxonomy (NCBI): domain Eukaryota; kingdom Metazoa; phylum Chordata; class Aves; order Passeriformes; family Vireonidae; genus Vireo; species Vireo altiloquus. The sequence goes on along the minus strand of VZRF01005915.1, from coordinate 4,011 downwards.
GACTCTGCAGCCTCCACCTGAACAGAAGTGCTGAGAAAAGCCCCAGGATGCAGGAGCTCAGTGGCTGCAGGTGTCGCAGTCCTGCCCCAGCCACCACTCCTGCCAGGGCAGCCCAGCTCAGGGCTAGGGTGTGCTCAGACCTCAAAACCTCCTCCCCTTCCTTCTGCACATTTCTATCCCCAAGTGCCTCAAGGCAAAGGTGGAGATGCAGAGGCATTTGCTTTTCAGTCCAGCCCCCTCTGCATTGCGCCTTGAAGACTTGTTAGCTGGCTGTGAACACGAAGCTGCCTGTCATGCTTCAGAGGCCACTCGCTTCTGCTCAGCAACGCTTTCCCACAGTGTGTTCTTTTAAAAGAAGCCAATTTAATTTTTATGTGAAATTTACGAGAAACAATTAAATAGCAAAAGTGTCAGGTTCCATTTTGTTCATCAGAATGGCTTAGTCATGTCTGGAGTGTGAGCACTAACAACCCTGGTCCTTTGGTGCTCGCAGCACTGAGAGCTCGTGCTGCAGCACCAGACCAGCTGTGCAGAGCCCTGTGCTCTGTCGCATGCCCTGCAAGGATTGCTTGTGCTGAGAGCTGAGTGTCAGCAGTCCTTCTCACTCAGAGGTCCCTCCCAAGGGCCTTGCATGGGCAGTTACCTATTCACTTTAATCCCTCTGTTCCCAAAGAAACAGGAGCTGAGACTGCCTCAGGCTTCAGGAAGACTTTTCCAGCTGTGTGTTGCAGGAGAGGGAGGAAGAGCACTGTACCTGTGTACAGGAGGAGCCTCCTCTGGTGCTCTGAACAATGTGTAGGTCAGGCAAAGCCACAACTTGGTTGTAAATGTGCTCATGGGAGTTCCACAGAGTTCTGGAGCTCATCAAACACCTCAAGAAAGACTAAGGAGGGGGACAAAAGCAATGTCCGTGGTTCTGGATTAGATGGCAAAGTCTCTCATTAGGAGGCCTCAGACCACAGCACTGAATGCTGAGCAGACCTGGGCAGATAAAGTTACCATCAACAAACCAACAACATATCTAAAATGACCCACCCTCCGAGCAAGAAGCTGCCTGAGGAGCTGCTCCCTCCCAGGCACTCTCAGCAAGCATCCCGGGGCATGGGCAGCAGGCAGAGGCTGCTGGGCACTCAGGTTCCCCAGGACCATCAGTGCAGCACTGTGGCCACAAGAGCATGCAGTTGTGTCCTCCCTGCTGCTGTCCCATCTCTAACCAGTTCAAGAGGCAGCAGAGCCCAGACACCAAATGCCTCCTCCTGCAGCCATCCATCCAAACAGCTTCTATAAAACTACTTTGTACATTTCCCCTAATTTTAGTTCAGTCATGGCAGAGCAGCCCACAGGATTTGAATGCAGTTTTCTCATTGAGTTATACTAAGTCCTTCAGGGAAGAAGCCAAAACTATGTAGAACCCTAAAAATTTGGAGTAATATTTCTATTCTGCATTTTAACATTTTATTACTATTATTTAGAGTTGACCTTTTCTACTTCCAAATCATTAACTAATTTTACATTCTCCTATCAGATATGGGCCTTAAGTGACAAGAAACATGAGATCACTATTTGTTTCATACATACATGAGCTAAAATATAATGGGGCACCCAGTGGTCATTACTTCTCAGAAAAAGGCCCAGAGAAATCAATTCACTCAAGGCACACTACAGTCTGCTTGTTCAAAGAGGACACAATGATACACATAACACATAGATTCCACTGCAATGCACCTAGCTCAGCTCACTGTTTCAGTGACCGTGCCCAGCCAAAAGAGTTTCATCCCAGCAGAGCTTCTCCCTCTGCTCCCACACTCATCTCCACCAAATTTAAACACAGCAGCTGGGAATCTGGAACCCAAGAGCTTGGACAGTAAATGCTACAGTCCAAAAAAACCAGAAGAGCATGTTTAAAACAGATAAGCTCTCAGCTAAGATGCACAGAGCACCACTGCCTGTCAGCAGCAGTGGAGGCTAGCTGGAACTGCTTTCTTGCAAAGCATCACGTACGAGTTGTCATTCCAGGAATGGAAACAGGGCCTGATGGATGCAGAGTTAAATTAATGATGACCCTTTCCGTGTTAGCTGCCTGAGGGCTGGCAAGCAGCTGCCACAGTCACCGTTCTCACACCTGGCCTGTCTGCTGGGAACCTGCAGGGCATCTCCTGCCCTCAGTCCAGCCAGACCCAGAGCCAGTGTCTCAACCCACTGCACCTATCCAGCTAGGTGCCGTGCTTCCGAGACAACTCTCACCATAGGAGTTATTCTAAGATCAGCCCAACCTTCCGGAGGAAGGACCTGAAAGCTCACTAAAGATGGAACAGCAAAGGGGAGCCAGGGCTCTCCTGTCCCACTGGCAATTCCCGGCAGCCCGGGATCCTGTCAGTTCAGCTCTCACGGGATCAGAATCTACACTGCTCTGAAGAAGAATGAGGTTTTCCTGGTAGAGCGCAGGGCATGTGCTGTCACAGAGAGGAGCAACCAGTGTAATCACCCTGTCAGTTCAAAGCAGCAGCTCCTGCCACAGACCAGCAATTTGCCACTGAAGCCAAAGGTGTTGGGGTGCTGCTGGAGCCTGTCACACTCAACATACAACTGATGGGCTGCCACATGCACTGCTCATGGCTGTGTACTGACAGCTGATGGAATATATCCTTAAAGACAAGTTCCCATCATTTAGCATGTTTGTTTTCTCTTCCTGCTGCCTTTTCAAATGCCAAACCTTCTTTAGAAAGAAAGCACACAAAGCAGCATTTAATTTATAAAACACTACTTTCTTTCTGAAATTTCAGGAAAGCTGAAACTTGACTTGAAAATTAACATTAGCTTCATTTACTCTACAAGTAATTAATTAGCTTCATCCAAGTGCTACCTTGGGAAAGAGAACAAGTCACAAACATATTCACCTGTCATTATAAAAAGGCAGATAAAGTAAATAATTCAAGAGGTTTAAAAATAAATTCACACATTCATAGAAGCAGACTTCCAAGCTTCTTTTCATCTCCTCTCTACAGCACCCTGCTGTAATAGAACAGTGATACAAATATAAAGGGAGAGAACACAGAACAAGTCCTGGGCTTGACTCACTTGCAAACCAAACGAGTCTGTTTGCAGGGACAGAGCCCTGTGGAATACACACAAAGGCTCCTGGATTTGCAGTTGGGCCCAAAGGAACCAGACCCTTGATATTCTGGAAAAAAAATGCAGGCTTTCAAAGCAGATCAGGCTCTTTTGACTGGATGGGGGAGGGAATCTGCAGTGCCTCCTCAGAGCTCTGTGAAAGGGGATATACAGCTGTGTTGTCTAACAGGAACCACAGCAGCTTTACTGCTGCATTTATGATGCAGCATGCATTACTATTTTGGTTCCAACTGGTTCTTCCAAGCCCTACCTTTATTCTCAGCATCCTTACTAGAATGAAATAGTACTGCAGGTGCATCAATGAGGGGCCTGGCTGCCCCTGGTCTTCCCGAGGTTCTCTGGGCTCCTGGAGGATGCCAGGAGAAGGGCATGTTTATGGCTCCACTGCTGTGGACCTCTGTCCCGGGTTAGGCCTGGGACTGTCCAGGACTGGCTGCTGGCAGATCTCACCACAGTCCTGTGCCCAGGAAGACACTGCTCAGGGACTTGCCCCAGAAGACTGTCCCTTCTGCAGTTAAAAATCGTTTCAGAACTTATGGGCTTGGAGAGCATCCCTAGAAAGAAGGAGGAAGTCTTTCCTGGCTCGACTATGCCCAGGATATTCTGAACCAAGGCACTAAGGCTACATAGGATTGATGTTTCTTCCACCTACCAGTATGTGCCTGACTACTGTACACAGAACTGGGAAACAATTCCTAATACCAGGTAATAATGATGCATGATGTCTAGTGTCTTCAAAATCTGTAGAATTTTATTTTCTAGCGTGCTTGAAAATTACTCTTTGCTAATGGCTAGCTAAATGTCATTAAAGCTGAACATCTTTCCAAGGGCTTGTCAAGTAGTTCAGAGTAGTTCAGGGGTAGAGGAGTCACAGCTCAC
>VZRF01005914.1:153724-167351 GCA_013396875.1 Vireo altiloquus | reverse complement strand
AAAAAGGAAGAAGAAGAAAAAAGAAAATTACAAAAAACCCCACTATAAAACATTCAGGTCTCGTTGAAACCGAGAAAAACAAATCAGCTTGCGTCTGCGCACTGGCCTGTCTTCTCGCTGACTGCGTCCACCACATTTCTCCACACTGAACTCCACAGGGACCAGTGGAGGGAACCAGTGGCCTCCCCTCGCTGGCCAAAGCGGGCGATGGATTCATCAGCGCCTCACGCGTCGCCTCGCCCCACAGGATGACACTGCACAGCTGTACCCCACAGACACCCCACACAGCCCCCCGCCCCAAGGGACCCCCCACTTCAAGTCAGTGAATTCCTTTTTTTTTTTAAAAAAAAAAAAAAAAAAAAAAAAAAAAAAGGACTCCCAGGGTTGGGGGGGGGGAATATTTTGGCAGGGGTTTTCTCGGCAGTGCTGCAGTGAAAGAGGAGCTGTACAAAGCCAGGTCGAACGCGCTTCCCGCTCCATAACAGCCCTTTCCTGGGAAAAAAAAACGGCATGAGGCAGAGTGGGCCGAGAAAGGTAAGAAATATAAAAATTCTCCTGATGGAAATCCAAAGGTTTTAAAAAAATACAGTATTTGAAAATGGAGCCACTAAACAGACTGCCTCATGCACCTCCCAGCTTGGCCCTGATGTCCAGAAACACCTCCTGAATGAATTGTCCCTGTAGAAAAATATATACACACGCCTCTCTCTTCTTATTAGAATCCTTAATTTGACCTGAAACACTAGTAAAACCCACAGCTCTGCTCACGCTTGGCTCTGCTTTTGCACCCAGATTAGTGCTACACGCACACACAACCCCACTCTGGGGGTTTGCTGTTCGTGTGGCTGAATCATCCCCCTTTCAAAAAAAGCCTGGGTGCGTCAGGCCAGTATCCCCAATACAGGCAGAGAAAAACCCTTACGAAGTTTATCTAATGAGCTCTATATATATGTATTTAAAAAATAAAAGCAGCAATGCAAACTCAACACATCTGAAAAAAGAAAGCTCCACCCTGGGCTTTCCCCCCTCCTCCTGCTGGCTGGGGCCCTGTGGGCAGCAGGTGCAGGCAAGTGCTGCCCACGGGCTCTGGGGACATCCCTGGGCAGGGGCAGGAGGCTGGATGGACCATCCCCACGTGCTCCGTTGTTTGGCACAGCCGAGGCTCGGTGTAGGCTTGGCACAGGAGAGAGGACCACGGCTGGACTCGGTACCGTGGCCCCAGGTGAGAAATTGTCCGGCTACTGGGGGGGCCACCGCGGGCAGGAGTGATGGGCACCGCGGTACAGCCGGGACCCCAAACAGCAGCAAGTATCAAAGAGGGGAAGAGAAAAACCAGCAGCGGGGATGCCGGATCCTGCGGAGTCCTATTTACACTGCGCCGGACCCTGACAAGTCCAGCTTCTTGTGGGAAGAGTGGCCTGAAAAGCAGGTGACATAAAAAACCCACGACACGACACACCTCCCTGGGCAAAGGGCCCACGGCTCTCGCTCGTGCGAGGCAAAGAAGATGGACCTCTGGGGAGGAAGAAAAGATATGGCAGCTGGGAGAGCTGTAGCAGACAGGAGTCTCCCCAGTTGCTGGAGTGAAAAACCAGCCATGAAGGATGGATAGGGGGTGGGTCGGGTGGGGTTTTTTTGGGAGAAAAGAAGTGTGAGGGGTTGGATTTTTGTTTTTTTTGCATTTAAAAGTGCTGTGGCACCTTGGTTGTGTGTGGGCCAGGTGCTGTGGCACATGCGTTTGGAGTATTGCTGCTTTGGAGGAGAGTCCCTGGGCTCTAGGAGCATGGGAGGTGCTGCTTGAGGATCTGTCTCGTCTGGGGAGCTATTCTGTCCGGGAAGCGGATTTTGAACTCCACGATCAAGTCTCCTCGCTGGCTGGGGGCCTTGGGGAAGGGCAGCCCCTCCCCGCGTAGTCTCTTCACTGTCCCTGGCTTGATGATGTCATTGCAGGGAAGTGGGATCACCCGTCCATCGATGGTGGGAATGTTCACGGTGCAGCCGCACAAGGCCTGAGGGAGGAAGAGGAGACAGGCCATCAGATGGGGCTGACACCCCACAGCATCCCAACAGCCACGCCCTGCCCCCCCACCAGCTTCTCCCTGGGTTGAACTGCCCAGCTCCCTTTGGATGCTGCCCAAGAGCACAGAGTGATGCTCACCAGCGCAAGCACAACTCTCTGCTGCTGCCAGCCCAGTCCAACCACCATGAACTGGGCTGCAGGAGTCATGCAGGACAGGGGTGCTGCAGGAGGGGTGCCCCAGCCCTCACGGAGGGAAGGACTCCCCTCCTCACCTCCTGGCCTGCCCAGAAGGCAGCACCAGCAAGCGCCCAGCCACCCACAGCAACAGCACAGGCTAAATTTAGCCTCTTTCCAGCCTCGTCGCCCAGCCTCGGGCAGCCGAAAATCCAGCTGAGATCATGGGATGCCGCCATGGCCCATCAGCTGTCACGCTCCGGAGCACGGCAGCTCTGCCCCGTGCTGGGGTTATCTATAGCACAGCCCATGTCCCATGTCCCATGTCCCATCCCCGTCACCAACAGCCCCCACAAGGCTACGCCAGCATGGGACGATGCTGTGGCTGTGGCACTGATCTTCCCCGGGAACTTGGGGTGCTGGAAGGGCTGGTTGCTGTCTCCCACCCCACTGCAGAGCCAAGAGCCCGTGTCGGGGTGCCACCCTGCTGCACCCCAGCCCCTGGCAGCAGCCGCACACCGGCCTGCATTGGCGAGCCACGTGACATGGGAATGCAGCAAGAAAATCCTTGTGTCCTTAAATAACTCAGACAGCTCTGTCGTACATGTGGGCAGGATCGTCTCCAGGCTTTCGGCAAGGGCTGAGCGAGAGGACTGTGGAACGATGCTTCTGGAAGGGGGCAGGGGGTGGGGGGGTTGCTGAGCTATAGCCTAGAGCTTCCATGTGGGAGCTGGCACAGGTTTGTCCCTCTGAACTGGGTCCTGGGGGTCCCAGCCCACCCAAAGCACCCTGCAAGGGGAGCGGAGGAAGATGCAATTGCTTTTTCTGGGCTAAGTGGGGGAATGTTCTGCCTTCCCCTCCCTAGGAAAATCCTCCAGAGGCAGAGCAGCAACAGGCAGCTGCTGGAGAAACAGGAGCTGTTGAGGAGAAACACCTCGTGCTGGCCACTGGCTCTGAGATGATGGATGGGGCTTCTGCCACTGAAGGAAGGCTTTGAAGCAGAGGGTTGGCAGTGGGATCTGTGCCAGAGCTGGTTGGGGGCCTCTGGTGAGCGGAGAACAGGAGAGAAGGTCCTGTCCCCTCGCATGGCTCATCTGCACAGGCCTCCTTCTGAAGAGGGTGTCCTCCAGGGATGAAGTCTTCAGCCTGCCTGAGGATGCCATCACCAGCTCTGTGTGAGCAGCAGGTGCTTGGCTGATCTCCATCAGATTGGGTGTAAAACAAAGGACAATCTTCCCACATCAAGGAGTTTCTGCTATACACTCAGGCAAGGATGCCAAAGCCCTCCTGCTCGCTGGTGCCCAGTGCTGTGTTCCACTGTGTTCCACTCTGCATGTGCCCACGTGTGCCAAGGAAAGGACACCTCCAGCCACCAAATGGAAAGGAGAACAAGAAGTCCCTGTGGGAACACGTGGATGGGGAAAGCAGACAGAGATGTGAGCAGAAGCGGGCGGTAACAGCGAAGGCAGACAGGATCTTAATGTTTCCTTTCCAGAGCCAAGACGCAAGAATCCGAGGCGATCGCTCCTCCGCCGTATGTCCCTGTTTTTCATTCTTCTTGCTCAACTTTGCTGGCATTTGGGAAAACGGTTGCTGAAGTAACACCACTAACCGCGGGAGCTACCCCGCATCCTAGAAAGAGGCTCGGTTTATCCCTGGGGATGAAATCACCCTGGGTTTGAGCGCTGTGCCGTGCGAGCAGAGCTTTATCTAGGTCAGCGTTGGGTCCTCCTCCGCTCGCAGCAGAGCCGCCGGGGAGGAGGTCGGCACCGGCCGCGTCCCAGCCGGGATGAGCTGAGGCACAGGTGCTTCGAGGAAGGTGATGCCAGGTAAAGGATGCAAAGCGGGATGGTGCCGAGGGCAGGCATCAGGCAGCAGTTGGATGGGCACAACGCCCTGCCCACAGCGCTGCCTCCCGGCAGAGGCAGCTCCTGGTGTGTCTCCTCCCTCCCGCGGTTCCCCACTGTGGCACACGCCTCTAATTTTAGGAAGGAAAACAACGAAACCCTGGAAAAGCACTCCTACATCTATGATTCTGCAGCAGACAGGTGGCAAGAAGCCTGCACTGCTCTGGCCAGCCACCCAGCAGGGCCAGGACTTGAGGGCTGGGAGGGCTCTCCAGCACAGCTGAGAATGGGGTGAAGCACCCATCACATGCCAGCTTTCCTGACGGCACTATGTTCTCTCATGGCGGTGGCAAAGACTAAAACTCAGGCTAGAAAAAGCAGCCTTGCAAGGAGGAAGCTGCAAGGAGAGCAACCAGAGGCTGAGGAGATGGAAAAGTTGTGCTCTGTCACATATTGAGGTGGTAGCATACAGAACTGGAGAGCTCCCAGCATCTGCTCGTGTTCCAGAGCACTTAAGGAACTTCTTTTCCTGGAAGACAAATGCAGCAGAGTATCACACTGCCCTGGCAAGCAGCAGGCTGGGGATGATAGCCAAATCAGCAGCTCCATGAGGCTGTCCAGCATGTTGGGTTTGTGGTGGAGGGAGATCAGAGGGGGAGGTCAGAGACCAGAAATTCCAGCTGAAAGAGATGAGGAATTTGCCTGGACCAGCAATTTTCTGCTTTGTGACTGCATTGTGCAAACCCACTGCCAGCATGCAGGCCTTGCTCATGGAGCTCACAGGTGTCCAACATTTCTGGTGAAACAGTACATGGAGCTGGAGCAAGTTTCTCCAGTTGCTGCTCCAAAGTCAACTCCAGGCAAGAGTCCCTCCAGCCTGAGCAGTGCACAAACTTGGGCTAACATGGTCTGGGCACCAACACAGTCAGCTCAGGGTTAATTTTACTGATAAGAGGAATGAACAGAAGGAAATATCTGAGATATGGTATGCACAGCTCCATAAATAAGGCAGTCTCTCCCGAGTATTTCTGGATTGGCCAGGAGAACCAGCTATTGCAGGAATAAACCTCTGCACTTTGCACTGTGAGGGAAACTCTACTCCTGAGTCTGCAGGTTAAGTGGAGCGAGTTTGCTTCAGGAGCACCCAGCTCTGCCTGGCCCACGAGCTTTTTGCCCCCAGTACACCTGGTCACAGCTCAAGCTGGGAATGCAGAGCCATTGCAGAGCTCTCCTGACTCGCTGGCACACTTCACAAGATCACGTTTCCCTACCTCAGGTCTGGCCCATTGAGCTCATTTCTATTAAATGCATTTGAGAACATAAATCTGCCTTCAGGAAGGAAAAAAAAAATCAGCTCATTAAGAAGACAGACAGCGTCTACCGTCTGAAAGGAACAGCAAATGGCAGCTGCCAAAAATGTCAATGTTAAATGCAGCTGCCAGCTGGGATTTATTAAAAGGTAGTTTTACAGCAGTGGTGGCGAACAGCACATCTTGTACTGAGGTAATCTCCCCTTTCCTCTCCCACCTTCGTGCAGATTGCTGCATGATCTGATGCATCCAGCCCTGCTGTGACCTCCACGACTGGCAGCCTGTAAGTGTTGAGTTTTCTCATTATCTGGGTATTTAATTAGTTTGGTTCCTTATCTAGGAAAGCCAGAATCAAGGAAAACAGCTAAAGCACTGCTCAGGGAGGGTCAGGGATCATTTTCTTCCACGTGATCCCACTCTCTGCCCATGGGGAGAGGAACCTGGTGCAACCACAGGCAGTAACTAAGCCACAGCAGGCTCAGCTACCAGAAAAGCAGGAATCAGATGGATGCCAGCAAACCTGGGTTTTCCCTTATTCCTACAGAGGATGTCCCACATGTGAATATCCTATGCTAAAATAGAAAAATGAGACATATGGAGAAAGGAGAAAATGGATAAATACCACCTGTATTGGCTCAAGAAGTGAGGTGTGTTCAGCAGGGACTGCAGCGTCCATGTCCCACACCTGGCATGGAGGTCAAGCACCTCAAAAACTAATACCGAGTTGGCCTCTGCAGCTCCTTTCTTGAAACCTACCTGGTCCTTCCTATCCAGAGAGGCCTCAAATGCCATGAACCAGTGCCACCTTCCATCCCATGGGATTTACCAGCCATACCCACCTCTTTAAGACTGATGTTTGCCGTGTAGATCACGTTCGTCCCGTCCCTCTTGAAGTGCGAATGAGGCTTGTCCTTGAGGATGAAGACGATGTCTGCAGGGATGTTGTCTGGAGTGGCATCTCCCTCTTTGGGGAATGTAATTTTGGTTCCTTCCTTCCAACCCCGCTTGATGACAATGTTTAGGATCTTGTCCTCAGTCCGCATGGTCCGGCCATCAGCGTTGAGCCTTCTGCGAGTGATCTTCATCCTCTTGGTGGATCCGTGGTAGATCTCTTCCAGGGACACCTTGAGCTCGTGGATGACAGGTGGGTCTTGGACCTTCCTCCGCGTGTGCAGGGACTCCTGGTGCCGCCGGTGAACCCCATTAATGCCGTTGAAGCCAAACCGGCCGAAGGCACTGAAAGGATCGTCGTCGTCATCCATATCCATGTCTTCCTGGTCAAAGCCATTGAACATCCGGGAGCGGCTGCTGGCGAAGAAAATGTCAAAAGGGTTGGAGCCCCCGAAGAAGGATGCGAAGGTGGCATGGGGGTCTCCATGGAAGGTGTAGTGGAAGGTGTTCCCTGAGCCACCTGAAGAGCCACCTCCAGTTTTGAGGCCTGGAAGAGAAGGGGGAAGAGGAGATGTGAATGCTCCCTGTGGGGGAATGCTCTGCTGGGACTGCCCAGGTGAGAGAATGACCTCTGCCACCTCCAGGCAGTTCTTCCACCCTCTCCTTGGGTGTGCAGATCACCACCTCTAGCCCAACCATCACGAAGGTACCATCTCCACCCATGACACACGGTCCTACCCCTACACATTGCAAGCTCAGAATCCATTCAGGTTTTGCTCTTGCCTACCGAGACCTCTTTGGTTCTCTCCACCCAATTCACCTAATTTTAATTTAAAACATATCCTGATCAGCCCATCTCCATTGTTCCTCATGAGCAGGCTCCTTCCTGCCCCTATCCTCTGAGACTGGATATTAGGAAAAATTTCTTCACAGAAAAGTTGGTCAGGCATTGGAACAGGCTGCCCAGGGAAGTGATGGAGTCACCATCTTTGGAAGTGTTCAAAAGGTGTACGGATGTGGCACTTAGGGACATGGGTTAGTGGTGAACATGGCAGTGCTTCATTAAATGATCTTAGAGATCTTCTCCACCCTCAGTGATTCTGTGGGCAGGTGGAAGTGAGCAACCTCCAGGTCAGCAAGCAGCTCCCTGCATATTGGCTATATAGAAGGCCAGGTAAGCTCCAGGTTTGGATCATTTGGCAAGCCTTCCCACGGGAAACTCCCCTGCCAGGTCCCAGGCTGAGCCTTACATCACTGCAACTCCCCACAGGTCCCAAGGAGTCAAGGCACATGACAAGTGTCCCCCAAAGAGGTCACACATGCTCTGCACAGCTATTTTTGACAAGGAGGGTTGGGAAGGGTTAAGCCAAGCCTAGCTCAGGGACTATTTTCAGGGTACACCACTGACAGTGAAGAACTATTTCTGACAGGCTGTCCTTTGTCCCAGCCCCCCATGTCCCTACCACAGCAGGACAAGTCTGGGGGTCTCTTCTGAGTTCTGAAGTCAGAATTCTGGGTGGATTGAAGGGGCTTTTGTGCTTCACCTTGCCTAAACAGAATGTGGGACCCAGAAGCTCCTCAAATTGCTGATCTCCGTTGCTCAAAAAAACGGGAAATAAAAGGTGTGGGGGGGTCGTGTACCATGAGAGGTTCAACACAGATGGGGCATGGGGGAAGATGGTCTTTAGCTTGATGGGGCAGCAAGGGAGACACTTTGACCCTCCTCCTTAATTTACTCTTATTTTAGATGCCTGCAGGCGACGGGGATTTTGCCAAATCCCCAATGAGCCCCATTCCTAATAGACTGTACAGCCAGGAGGTTTCACCTTTAATCCCATGACGCCAGCCTGAGCGGGGTCCGATTTCATTGAGGCCTCCCGGGAAAAGCTGGCTTCCCACTTGAGACAGTCTCTTCTCATTTTACAGGGCGGCAAATCACTGTGCCTGGTGCATCCATCACAGCCCTGACATAACTAACGGGTCAACAATTAACCCACTGCTGCTTAATCCTGCCGGTGGCTTGTGAGGGGATGCACCTGCCTGAGAGAGGAGCTGCCTCTTCCACCCAGCAGCCTGCTCCTGCCAGACCTCCTGCTCTTTTAAGCACCCAAGTCCTGGGCTGATTAATGCAGATGCTATTCAGCACTCTCCTCGAATGGGGTTGCACTCTTCCATCTTCGACTAATAAGGCCGCCTGCGTTGGAGCGGCTCTCCTCCTCCTCCTCCTCCTCCATGCCAACCACCAGACAACAGCAGCCGCTTGGTTTCAAAACAAGGGCCTATTACTTAAATTGGGAAAAGCTTTGAGTCCTGTAGGTCAGCCTGTACCAGGGAGGACAGTGGGACCAGTGCCCAAGTGCAGGGGGAATGCGGGCAGAAGCAGTACGTCTCTGCTGTGTTATTTAGGTCATTTAAAGAGCTGCTAACGAACTACCCCAGGTATGACCCAGGAGGTGAGCTCCTTCCACTTCCATTTCTCAGCTGACGCCTGGAGTTTTGGGGCAGAGGGCAGGGAGAGCCCGGCCATCCCAGGAAGCAAGGTGACAAATTGCTGGAAAAGTGAAGCAGCCTGGGGAGGAGTGGGATAAGAGGTGATTTCTGACACCTGTGGAGCCTTCACTCTCTCCAATTCTTTGGAAACCAGTCCCATTTCAGAAGCAGGCATGAAACACTGAAACAGCTCTTTGTGAATACCCTCCCTTCACCTCTAAAACTGATTTGGACCCCACATCCCTGCCACCCAGTGGGCAGTGCTTATCCCCTTACCTTCCTCCCCATACTGGTCGTACACAGCTCGTTTCTTGGGGTCACTCAGGACATCGTAAGCCTCGGCAATCTCCTTGAACTTCTCCTCAGCATTAGGGTCTTTATTCTTATCGGGGTGATATTTCAGAGCCATTTTCCGATAAGCTTTCTTGATTTCATCTTCGTTGGCGCCACTCTGGATGCCCAAAATCTTGTAATAGTCCTTCCCCATGACGGCAACGCTGCCGGGAGCCGAGTACTTATTCCTGAAAGGAGAAAGAAAGCTCTTCGTAAGGTGAATATCACACTGGGGCAGCTGGGGATGGGACCGGCACACACTTATCGCGGAGCCGATGCTCCCTGTGTCCCACAGGCCAGCAGCACCAGAGCCTGCTCAAGTCCACGCTTCCCAACAGAGGTCAGAGCCCCGGTGCTAGAGCGTGTCCCAGCTCTGGTTTTACCCCGCTGAGCCCCACGGCAGGGATGGACAGACTCATCTCTGAGGCTGACAGGGAGAGAGAGCCCAAGTCAGGGCAGGGCGCTATTATAGGGGCCACGCCACTGCTAACGTCAGGCCAGGACCATGTCCCTGTCCGTCCTCCCCCCCAGCTGAGTCAGGAGGGCTGAGCTATGTCCAAATGTAGCTGCCAGCCTGTGTCCACCCCCTTGCCTGGTTCTCGCCCAGCTGGGGACCTGAGACCCAAGTAGGGGTGATGACAGCAGGTTTTGGAGGCTGAAAGCAGTGGCAGCGACCATGCTGTGCCTTCACCTTAAAGGAACTTCAAACATTTTGTTCCTGAAAGCAATTGGCATTCAGCTGATAAGCGCCTCTGGCTGTCAGAGCCATAATTTGTATTTAGTGGAGAGAGAACGGAGCCGTTAGACAGAAACATCTTGTGATGGTGGGAGGGCTTTTTTCTTTTTTTGTTTTAAAAAAACCCAACACTTTCTAGCCTGACTTGCACTCCCCAAGTGCCTCCAACTGGATCTCGCAGTAAGCCAGGAACTCAGGGCTCACTCACTCCATCGCGCGGGGGCTGAGGCCGTGCCCATGCCTATACTAAGGCATGGAAAAGCCGGTGGCAGTAATTCATCCCCCAGTCACCACTGGAGTTGCAGCCACCCAGGGAGCAGCCAGGGGAGATGGCAGGGCTGCTCCTCCAGGAAAAAGCTAACAAGTCCCATGCTTCTCCAGAGATGTTTCCCACTGCTCCTTGACTTTTAGCTATCTGACAGCAAACACTTGACATCCCGAACCTCAGGGTCTGGCCTGGCCCCTCTCACACTCAGTGCTGACTCTGCTTCTCCCAGGTGCTGCCCCAGCAGCTGCACTCCCACTGCTCACATCCTGCTCCCTGCTACAGTCCAGGTTTCACCCCATTCTTGCTCCAAATACACCTGAGCCACCTCAACTCACTGTGCCCCTCCAGCAGATGGATTTTGGCACAGGGTGTGAGCCCTGGCCCTTTTCTTCACCATCATACAAGCTACCAGATGTTCTCCCCATCTTTATTCTACCCATGACCTCCCACAGGAGGTCACAGAGGGACCCCCCCAACCACCGCAGCTCAATCAAGGGTGGCTATGCTCCCCTAGGATCCATGCCTGAGTGCTACACTGAGACCCTGGCAGCCACACCAAGCATTTAACATCTGCCTTGGGCCATGCCTTGGGCAATGACCACCTACAGGGGCTTCGAAATTGGCCCCACATTTGGCCATCTCCTTCCAAACCACCAACTTCTGCTCTTTTTTGCTCCAGCCATGGAGGAGGTGCTTTGCCAAAGATGGGGAGGGGGGCTAAGGCACCCTTGAAGGACCCAGTGAGGAGAGATAGGGGCACCTGCAAACACTGTACAGCAGCTCAGGGAGCACAGAATAGGTGGGAGGAGGTCCCTAGGGGCATAAAGAGCATCTGACAGCGTCTCCTGTGGCAGCTCCTGGATGCCAGCACATTTCTATACCAGCTCCTCCATGCAGAGACGCCAGCAGCACCCAGCCCACGCAGGTTTTGGGGGTTGCTCTGCCACCAGCCCACACCCACCTCCCCATTTACCCTCCCTAAGTGGTGGGGGGGCTGCAGGAGACCCTGGGGTGAGCAACAAGCAGTTGAGCCAAGAGCTATCTTGTCCATTCTCCCCACCAAGGGTCACCCCAACACCCTGCTTCCCCACAGCTACCTCCAGTCGAGGGCAGGGGCTCCCTGAGACCAGTACTGGGACCAGGATTTGGCTCTGTCTCAATGTTGCCAACCCTCCCACAGCGAGAGCAAACCAAGCTGTGCTAAAGGTAACCTCATCACACCCTAGCTCCAGCAACACAGAGGCGACAAATCTTCAATTGTCACTGCCCAGGGACCACAGTGTCCGGCTCCGACCCCGCACAGCCCAACCCCACAGCACCGCTGAGACCCTCTCACCCGGCCAAAACCTCACAGCACTTCCCATGAAAACACATCCCATCCTGGCAAAATGCTGTCCCCATCCACAAGACCTCTGGTCTTGCCCAGAGCAAGATCTTTGGCCGGGGTGGGGATGCCCGATGAGGATCTCTGACCTGACAGAGGACCCCTTAGCCCGGCTGGGCATGGGGAGGGGGGAATTTCTCTACCGAAATGCATCCCGGTGCCGCGGTTTACCGTGCCAGAGAGGACCAGGTGCCGGCGGGTGACCCGGTGGGTTAAGGCACGCTCCCGAGGCTCAGCTCACATGCACAATGGTGGTAAAACACGACTCTGTCCCCGCAGAGCCTCCCTCCTTCCCTCCCACCTCTCCGGGATCAGCTGCGCCTTGCTACCGATCCTCTCCCCCTTCTGCTCAGTCATCCTCTCCTGCCTTCCCATTTAACCCCCTCGGGAGCGGTGGGGGGTTTCAGGCAGGGAAAGGCATTCCTGCATCGCCCTTGCAAACCAGATGCCTCCAGACAAGCCACGGCCACCCTGCCTTGGACAAAACCACAGGCATTCCCCTGCCCTGTCGAGCCAGCCTAGCCTCCATCCTCCTCTAGCAACCACACCAAAAGAAAAAAAAAAAAAATTAAATAAAGAATAAATCTTTGTTCCGGCCCCACACATGACATCAGCCCGAGCAACCGCTGGGCGAGCGCGCCAGCTGAATAGCGATCGTTTGACATAATCCCTCCGCTCGACAGTCATCTAAGGGAACAAACCCACCCTGGCAACGGCACAAGGTTTTTTTTGTTCCATCTCGGGGTGCAATGCCACCGCGGGATGCCAGAGACTGGCTCTAATGGTTTAATGAGGACACAAGGTCGAGAGGCGGAAACCCACTTACCGAAACTTTACGAACACATTCATAGTCCAAGCTGTCATTTTTAAAGGCTCTAGTTTTATTTTAAACATCGCGGCAGTCCGCAGGCGGCGGCAGGTGCTGTGCGCCCGGCCGGGAGGGAGTGGAGGGCGGGAGGAGGGCGGCGGGGCGAAAGGTTCCGGCTCGTGCCGGGGATGCCGCCGCCGCCAAGGGATGCTCTGCCGGCGAGTCCCCCCCTCCGCCTCCTCCGGCACACCCAAAGGGCCGCTCCTCGCCACCCCGGCAGCCGTGGTTGGCTCTGACCTCGCTCCCAGGATGGCTCCGAAAGGGCTCCTCCGGTCGACGCGGTGCCGCCGGGGAGCTGCCGTCCTTTGTGTGCTTCCCAGCCGCGCACGGAGAGACCCTTCAATGGAGTCACTCGCCGTGCCGTAATTTTCCTTTTAATTGGTTTCTCGACGCTTTCTCGCGAAACCAACAGATTAAGACACTTCTGCTTAATCCGTCAGCTCTGGCATTCCTCTTCCCCGCTGCCGCAAGGCACCCAGCCGCCCGGTACCGTCACGTCCCCCACGCAGCCCCCGCCGAGGAGCGCAGGGAGCGCAGCCAGGAGCCCCCCGGTGTCCCCAGAAACGACTCTGCTGACGCCCAGGGCTGAGCACCCGCCAGGCGAATCGGGTAGGGAGAAAAGTAGGGCGGCGTTGATATGGAAAAAAGTCACGTTAACCAATGTGCACCTCCCCAGCTTTTCCTGTTCGGATGCATGGGGGTCCCTGTATCCCCCTCACCGGGCGCCGGCACCGGTGCCCCGGCAGAAGGGATCTGAGCGCCGCACCCTCGCCCCGAGTCCGGCGCTCCCCGTGGCGGCAGGGCAGCGGGACGGGGACGGTGCGTCCCTCGAACCCACGGCAAAACCTACTTCTGAGAAGTCACCTTCAGGCGCGCCAAGGAAAGGCAATGCCACCGCGTTCCCCCGTCTGTCACCGTCACTCGCGGGCCACAGAGAGCATCCTTCCCGGACGCCCTACACCGAAATCGGGCAGCCGTACTGGAGACATCACCAGGCAGCTCCTGCATCCCACCCGCGGCAAAAGAAACGCCGGGCAGGCGACGGCCCCATCCCGCTGCATCCCCAGGGGCTGGGGTCCCGCCGGGCTCCGAGCCGGGTGGGTTCGGCGAGGCGCGGGTGCCGAGGCAGCGCATACCTCTCGGCGCGGCTCCAGAAGAGCAGGATGGCCGGCATGGCAGCGTATCCCGGGTTCAGTCAGGGAGCTGGTGGGGATCTTGTCGCGCCGGGGCAAGCAGAGCCACCCGTGCCCGTGCTGGATGGCAGTCGCAGGCAACCAGGCAGCAATGTCATGACTACCCGCAATGA
>VZRF01005914.1:117812-151154 GCA_013396875.1 Vireo altiloquus | reverse complement strand
GGGGAGTCCCGCCTGCGCGCGCCACGCCCCCGTTGGCCCGGGGGGCTGTCCATCGCCGTGCCGCGCCCCGATGACTGGCTGTTCCTGAAGGGAAGGCGGGGCGAAGGCGTGCCCTCGCCACGCCCCTGCCTGCCTCTTCCCCCCGCGCCTCCCAGTCACCGCTCCCCATTGGCCAGTTCAAGCCAGCACCGCCCTTTCGACGCTCTCTGATTGGTCGGGCGCCCGCTCGCAGCGGCGGGATCCCCGGGGGGAATCTTCTGGAAAGGCGTGACGTCACCGAGGAGCCGCACCTCACGCCGTGCCTGTGCGCGCTCCCTCCCCCGCCGCCCGCAGGTGCGGGGCTCGGGGAGCGGGGGATGTGACCCGGGCCCGGGGCCGTGCGGCGGCCGTGGGTGGCTCTTACAGCGCCGGGGCCACCCAGCACGCTCTATGGGGCTGGGGGCTACTCGGGGCCCGTGCCCCATCCCCCAGGGCCTGGCAGCCCCCCAGGAGCCCGGCGCAGGTAGGGCTGGGGTGGTGAAGAATCGCAGAATCACCGAGTGAGTGAGGTTGGAAAAGACCTCTGTGCTCAAGTCCAGCCTATGACTGGACACCGCCCTAACAACCAGGCCATGGCCCTGAGAGCCAGGTCCCGTGTTTTTACGAACGCCTTCAGGGATGGTGACTCCACTGCTTCCCCGGGCAGCCCGTTCCAATGCCCAGTCACTCTTTCTGTGAAGAAATGCTTCCTAATGTCCAGCCTAAACCTCCCCTGGCGCAGCTTGAGGCTTTGTCCTCTTGTCCTGTCATTTGTTCCCAGAGAGAAGATACTGACCCCCACCTAGGTACACCCTCCTGTCGGGTAATTGTAGAGTGATAAGGCCCCCTTGAGCCTCCTCCGGGCTAAACACCCTGAGCTCCCTCAGGTGCTCCTCATCAGACTTGTGCCTCAGATCCTTCCCCAGCTCCATTGCCCTCCTCTGCTTAGGAAGGTTCAAGGACCTGGAAGCACTCAGCAGGGCCAGGAGGGCTGAACAGGGTGGGAATTGTGAGAAGAAGGTGTCTGGAAGGCACTGGAGCAGTGGGCCCGTGCTGTGGGAATGCAGGGCAGTGTAGGCATCCCAAGAGCCCTGCCTGCATAGTGTGTGCCCTGCTCCATATGGGACTGGTGGGGGCAGGTGGGACAGCAAGTCTCTAAGGCACTTAAAAGGGACATTGCGGTGCTGGAGTGAGTCCAGAGAAGGGCAATAGTGCTGGTGAAGGGTTTGGAGCACTAGTTGTATGAGAATTGGCTGAGGGAGCTAGGGATATTTGGAGAAATGGAAGCTTGGGGGGCACCTTATCATGCTCTGCAACTCCCTGACAGGAGGTTATAGCCAGATGAGGCTATAGGCAGCCAGGGATAGGACAAGAGGACAAAGCCTCAAGCTGCACCATAGGAGATTTAGGATGGACATTAGGAAGCATTTTGTCACAGAAAAGGTGATTAGATATTGGAATGGACTGCCCATTTGTTGACTCCGGGTGGTGGAGCCACCTGTCCCTAGAGGTGTTAAAGGAGAGATTAGACATGGCAGTTGGTCCATGATCTGCTTGACAGGGTGGTGTTCGGTCATACATTGGACTCGATGAGCTCAAAGGTCTTTCGCAGCCTCTGTGGTTCTCTGGGGTGCTCTGACGTGTCTGACAGGGGTGGTAGGTGAGTGTCTGCTCCCCAGGAACAATGCCATAGCCATAGATCAAACACCCATCGTGGTTGGGGTCCTTATGCAACAGAGAGTGCCTGAGACTCTAGCTTTATGAAGCTGTGAAGGCTGACATCGTGCTATGCTTTTTCAATATTTAAAAGCCACTGCACTTCAAAGCTCTGGTCCAGTGGGAGGCTCAGTGTCCGTGTTTAAAACAGCTTCTGTTCTGGCATCGGTGCATCCCAGCTCTGCAGCAGCTGTGGTCAGCTAGCAGGGAAACTGGGTAGCTGAGCCACACATGCTGCCAGTGCTGTCTCACTGCAAAGCCCCGTCACACGTCCCCTTCCGAGGTGGGGATGTGTTTAGGTTTTTGCCGTGTGAGTCTCCCACCTTGATCTTTCCAGCATCCCAGCCTGGGTTAGGCTGGGAGTGAGGTGGCTCCGAGTTGGGGGTGCTGTCTGGACCCAGTGACTTGGATTTTGTCCTGGGAAACCTGCCTGTCTTTTGAGAAGAAAACCCATCTCTTGATGCTGTCGAGTTGGTGTGGAACATGGGAACAGCATCTTGCCTGCATACCTGAACGCAGACTGAGGGGGAGAGCATCTGGTCTCGCAGGTGCTGCAGCCTGTGGGTGAAGCTGAGCGCTGGTGAACGGCTGAGGCTGTTAAGATGTTTGTCCTTTTATAACCTGTGTGTGCTTCCCCTTACTGTTGCAGTGTTTGAACAGGGTGCTTTGGAGTTCACATCTCGTCCGTCCCTTGTGGTTTGATCAGCTTTGGTCTCCCTGTCCTGCCTGGGCTGGGTTCTTTGACTCTCCGGAATCCCCGGGCAGAGTGTGAGCAGCCACCTGGGCTCCTCGTTTCCCACCACGGACTGTCCGTGGAGCCCCTCTGAGCTGGGAGAGTCGGATTCTCTCCGCACTGCCCTTGGAGCGGCTGAGTCATCGTGGTAGCAAAGCAGCATTTGCTGTTGCCCGTCTGTTTTGCTGTGTGTTGTTCGGTGGCCCTGTCCCCGCGGCGGGGGGGCTCGTGCTGCCTGTCCCGCGCCGTGCCCATGCCCTGGCCTTGCAATTGCTTTTTTGTTCCGGCTTTTCATCGCCGGGAGCTTTGGAGGCCCCGGGGTGGGGGAGCTGGTGCTGGCCGTCCCCGTGCTCACAAATGATCTGCTTGGTGCGCAGCCCGCCCGGGGACAAACAAGGGCTCTGGGCCAGGGGCTGGCTGCGGCCAGGAGTGGGGTCAGGGCAGACCACAGCCTCCCCTCCTGGGGCTCAGAGCGTGTTTTAATCAAAACCGCGCCTCCTTCGCAGCCCGTCTCCCTTGCTGGCACATCCGCACCCTTTTAAAGACACGCCGGGAGAGTGCAGGGAGGGGTGGCAGGAATAATTAAAGGTACGAAGCCGTTTCCATAGATGGAACAATTACATAAACTGGCTCTCTTCCGTCTGGGGGAAGAGATGACTGAGGGAGGCATGATGGGGAATAATAAAATCCTGTGTGGTGGGGGGAAGGAAGGTGAGCAGGGAAGGGTTGCTCGAGTTCCTGTAATAGGGCATCTTGTGTCAGAAGATGCAGTGACTTTTCAGGACACGAATGCATTTCCTGAAGCACTTGGGATTAACCTGTGGAAATGGTGGCCTTAGGTGGAGTGGTAGAGGGAAGATGTAAGAAACTTGTCTGGAATCAAAAGGCAATTGAGCAAATTCCTGAAAAGAGAAATCCCCAGGGGCGGATGAGCCCACTGATGGTAGTTTTGGTGCTGGAAATCTCCAGACTGCAGGAGTGAGCAGCATGCTGTGCTCACCTGGAGCTTCAGCTTGTCCCAGTGCTTTGTGCCTCACCTCCAGAGGTGGTGGGGATGTGGGAAACCACAGCCTGGGCTGTTTTTCTGTTAAAACATCATTACTTGGTGTCTGAAGGTTGGAGCAGAGGAGAAGGCCACTTAGTTCTTCAGCCACCTACCTGAGTGCCGTGCCATGCCACTGCAAGGAAGACCTTTCCCAGATTGCTTCCACTACCTGCAAGCTGGATCTGGGTCTTCCCATGGTTGAGCAGATGGGGCAGGAGCAAGGCACTGGCTCCTTGCTGCACTGCTCCCCTGTCCCACTCAGGCTCCCTGCTCAGTGCAGCACAGGGAAGTCTCCAATGTCTGTTGCTGGGTGAGCTGGGGAGATGCATCTGAGGACACTAGGCTTGGCAGCAGCAGGGTTTGCGCTCTGTTCTCCACGGTGAGAGCAGCACCCACGCATTTGGTGCTGTCTCTCCTTGCCTGTTCCCATCCTAAGAGATGTCACCCGCCTTTTCCAACACCCTGAGCTGCAGCAGGAGGAAAAGGCTGCAAGGAAAAAAATCCATGCTCAGATTTTTGTTTTGGTTTGGTTTTTGGTTTGTCTTTTTTTTTTTTTTTTTTTTTTTNTTTTTTTTTTTTTTTGTGGGATTAATGCTCCATTCTCTGCCTGCTGCTGTCCTGGCTGTGGTCTGAACTTGATGCATCTCTAAGGAGATGCTGGTGGATCACCTTCCAGGACAGGTTGGGCTCTTCGTTCCTTCAGAAGCCGCTGTCTGTGCAGGGGAGCCCTGTCCAGGAGACACAGGAACTAGCTTCCTTGGGATTCATCCAACCTCTGGCCCGTACTCTGAGGAAACCACCAGCTCTCACCAGCTCTCACTAACTCCCAGTTGTGCTGGTAGCCTCAGCATGTGGTGGGGCTTGTGTCTGCCTGGCTCTGAGCATGGGGTAACCCAGATGGGAATGGTCCCCAGCAGTCTCATGCTGCGAGCAGGATCATCCACAAGGTCAGCTTGTGCTGCTTGGGGCTTTATCCAGGCTGACATTGCAAACCACCAAGGACAGTTGTTGCAGCACTAGAAGAGCTTGTTCCAGCAGCATCTTCCATGTCCTTGTGCTGCTGTGTGTCACCAGAGCCTGACTGGCCTCCCAGGGCGTGCAGGGGGAAGGGGGTGGAAGCTCCTCTCAGCCATAATGATGGTGTTCAGTTTGTCATCCCCAGCTGGGGCTAAGGATGGTGGCCGCTCTCTCCCCCCTATCAGCGCCGCCGGCGGCAGCCGAGCCGGCCGCTCGGCTCGGCACTCCGCACCTGCGGGGGTGGCATAATGAGCCATGTCCTTGTCTCAACCTGCCGCTTCCTCTCTCAGCAGCGTCTGTGCTGCCAGCTGGGTTATTTTTTCTTTTTCATCTTTTTTTTTTTTTTCCCCTTCTTTTTTTCTCCTTTCTTTTTTTCCTTCCTGCCGCTATTCTTGAGTGGTTCCCAGCTGGTGGCTGGCAGGCAGCCCTTGCTGGAGACCATCTCCCGGGCTGACCTTTGCCAACCCCCTTGGATGAGCACAGCAGGGCTCTCCTGCCACCCACATCAGGTGTGCAAGTGAGATGCAAGCGGCTCCGAGTGGCAGTGGGCAGCAGTGCGTGGGAGAATTCAGTCTTCTCCAAGTCCCTTGCTGTCCCCACCTGTGCTCACGCTCTGCTGGAGTGGCCAGATCCTAAGGGCAGGAGTGAGTGGGAGGAAAGGGCAAGCACGGAGTATGCTGCAGTGCTTTTTCTGTGGTAGAGCCTCAGGAAAAAAAGAAAAGTTCCACCAGGCAGATCCTGCCTTTGGATTCTTTGGTTTGTCCTGACCTAGCCTGCTGTCTCCCTCGCTGAGCCACCAATGCACAGGCTTAAACTGGGTATGCAGAGTGCGTGGGCAGGGAAAGCCCCTTGTGGAGCCATCTCTGCCAGCCCTGTATCCAAGCAGGTGAAAGAGAAAAGGCAGTGTCCCCACCCTGATTTGGCATGCTGGAATGTGGCAATTTGTCCCAGGTTGCAGTGGGAATCAGCAGCAGGCATGGGACTAGAATCTGGAGTGTCTTGACTCTGGTTGTGTTGCTACCCAACAGGGCAGGACAATGATAAATGAGAGGCAGCAGCACCCCCACAGCCCCCAGCATCGTCCTTGCCACTCACCTCTGACCTCCACATCTCCCTGGAAGGAGGGCCAGCTGTGCCAGGGAGTTCAAATAGCGTCAGTCACCCCTGGGGACCCATCTGCACGTGGAGGACGCGCGCTGAAGTTTGGGTTGGCTCTGTTTCAGCTTCCAGCCTTTGCCCTGCTTTCCTCAGCAAAGTTGTCCTGCAGCACTTGGTTTCTCCTGGGTGCCTCTCTCCCAAGTTACATTTTGACCAAGCTATTTACTTCGTTTCTCCTGGTGATGTCTCTCTCTCTCCAAGTTACATTTTGACCAAGTTGTTTCTGCTCTGTGTTCAGGTGTCAAGCCCACTGAGTCACTCTAGTCTATCCAAGCCAGTCCATCTTTTAGGAAATTTTGGCCTTGAAAGATCCAAAGTCCCTGCTTTCGAGGACAGGGGTGTTCCCAGGTGCTCCCAGCAGGGATGCTGTCCCTGAAAGTCATAGCTGGAGATGGGTAGTGTCCAGGCTGAAGACAAACCCTGCTGGATCTACTGGAAGTGTGTCCAGCTGATGCCTTCCCACTGCAGATCTGCTTGACACCTAATTCTTGATATGCCAAATGAGTTGTGAAGAGTTCATCAGGACAGCAAGTGGGGCCTAGGTGACTTCTGTAGGAAGCTTCATGCCTCTGTGGTGCTACCAAACCTGTGACCTCTAGAATAAAAGTAAAAATATCACAGGCCTTGCCTGCTAGGAGAGCTTTCTGGAAGAACAAGGCTAGCTTACCTTTATTTTCATCTTGACTCTTCTCTGTTGCTTACCAAACCTCCTTCCCTGTGTCTGTCCTGGCCCCACTGCAGGTGATGCTCAGAGGGATGCAGGTGATGTTTCTCTGAGGGCAGAAGATTCTGCTAGTGCTGCAGTGGTGGTGGTTTGCTTCCCTGTCTACCCACAGCCCGTAACTACAAACTCTCTGATTTTGCTGGTTCCTTAGTATCCCATCTCCTTATGGATCACGGACCGGTAAAGCTCTAAAGATCCCTGTGCAGAGGAGAAAGCACAGGGTTAAGATTCCCAGGCACCCCCTCAGGAGTGCTAGAGGATGCTGAGGTGGCCCTGTCTTGTCTCTAAAAGTAAAAGGAGACATGTGGAGCTGCCTGACTCTGAGCATCTTGACTCACTCTCATGGGGTTTTGTGACTCTCAGCCCAGCCCTTGGACTTGTTGTATGCCACTGTGCTGGTTGCGTGATAGATCTGCAGATTTCCAGGTGTGCCCTTGGCAGGGAACAGTCTTGCCTAGAGCTTTTCATCAGGAGCCCAAGATACCAGCCAGTCTTGACGCTGAACTGGGAGGGAATGCAGTAGTAAGTGAGCTGGGGATGCTGGCAGGGGCTGGCTGAGCATCTAATGATCTGTCTGGAGGCTGTAGCAAGGATGCTTTTCCTCTCTGCCTGTTTTTTGAGTGGAGGCAGAGTGTGGGGAGATGGGGCAGGATGGTATATGAAATGGGGAGTGGTTAACAGTGTATTATAGGTCACCATCTGCAAGTCAAGTAGCTTTCTCATGTCCTTCTGATCCAGAGGGCAGTCCTTGGGAGTTTCAGTTGGATCTGGTCTCCCTGGGTGCCTATCACAAGGTATCTGAACACAGTCATCCTCTCCTGCCTGGAAGACATGTTTGTACTGACTGCTCTCTATTTTGGTGGATGCATTGCTCTTCTCCTTGGAGAAAGGGAGATTGGTCTTGTCCAGATGGCCTCAAAGGTGTTCACTAACGTGCCAAGATGTCCTGCTCCTTCCACACTTGCTCGGCTTGGAATGGGTCTCCTGCTCATCACCTCCACCACTCGCATTTGGTGGCAGAGCCTTGGCTCGGGGCTGAGCTTGTCCTCCTTTGGAACACAGACATGAGAGGACACCCTGAGATCAGAGCAAGCCCCACATTCTCCTCTTAGCCCAGGCCAAAGGACCAGACAGAGGGTTTGACTCTTCCCCAGCACCCACCAATGCTTCCCAGCAGTCTGTGATGTGGGACTCCAGAGAGGTCAGATACCTGGGGATGCAAAGTTATCTGGAAGCCCTGCACAGCTGACCAGCTGCGTGGCCCACATGTGGAGCACTGGGGCTCTCATTCCCAAAGCCACGTCCTATTTCCTGTGGTGAGAACTGCTGAGAGGATTCAGCCTAGGACGTGGTGCCAGACCCCAAAGGTAAAACTGATACATCCAAGTATCAAGTACATAGAAAGAAAATACATCCAAGCCTGCTCAGGGGTGGTGGTGGGTGAAAGTGAGACTTTGCAAACCCCCACTTCTGATTTGCTGGGAGAGAGAGCATGGAGAGTTACAGTCTGTGTAATTATGGAGTAAATGAGGAGAGCAGCAGCGTCTCCACATGAGAACAGGATAGAAGAATTAATGCTTCAAAAAATCAGTCCCAAACTGATTGCCTGCTTTGTTTCAACTTTCAGTAAATGCAGCAGCACTGAAAGTACAGCCCAGAGGATGGGGAGTGGGAGGGAGGCGGAGAGGAGAAATTGCTGCTGCTGGAAAGGAACAAAATCACAGAAGGTTCAATGTACTGGGCCTCAGGATAGAGGCTGAGCTGCACCATGGGGACCCGGGATTGCTGCCACACAATGATGGTGCCAGGGTCCTTTGGCAAACTACCTTCTTTATGAAGTGTCTCTCAAGCTGGCTGGGACTGAATGATCTGTGTTTGTGGAGGAGCATTCAGCGAGGGAGACAGCAGGCTAGGTCAGGACAAACCAGCAGTCTGGGCACATGCAAGTCTCTGTGTCTGGTCTCAAATTCTAGATAAGGCTGAGTAAAAATTTGAATGCTCAAAGTAAAATGGGAAGAGCAGTCATTGAGGGTGTGGGCACAGACAGAGCACACAGTGAGTGCTGATACTTTTGCTTCCTCGAGGTATGTGACTGGCATCTGAATTCCTGGGTCTCTCTGAGGGGAGCACCAGCACCCACTGCAGGAAGTGTTCCCTGTCCAACACAGATGTCTGTGCAGTTAGAGGGGGGAACTGAGCTGGATAACTGTTCTGCATGTCCTGGGGTATCTGTGGGTACATCAGTGTCTCACTCCCCTATGAGGGGAGAGAGAATAGGATTGGGAATGTGTAATGACGACTGAGCATCATGGATGCCAGGATCTGTGACCTGGCTCTGGTTGGGAAAGGGTCTCATGCCAGGGCACAATGAAGGATGGGCTCTTGGATGCCACACACACTGTGGTGGCTGCCAGCGCAGCACTGCAAGTTGGTGCTGCTGAGTGAGTGGGAGGGAGGTGGAGATGGGATGTTTTCTTGGGCACCTCGAGGGACTTGAAGTTATTCTAGGAAAGTAATGAGCTGAATCCATTCCATCTCCCAGCTTCGTGCGGTGGCTGGTCCCACATTCATCTGGAGTTATGTGAGGACACGGCAACAGAGCAGGGTCATGCTGGGGCACAGGCAGGCATTACTCTGCCCCACTGCTGCCTGGCCATGCCTGTGTGCACCCTGTGTGTGCTGGGTCAGCAGAGCCCGTGCATTGTGGAGTGTGCTGGGGGTGGGCACAGACTGCATCTGCCAGGGGCTGCACATTGGTGTGTACTGTGACACCTGTGGCACCTGTGAGCCTGTGCATCCTGGGGAGTGTTTGCTGCGTGACAACCTCAAGCTAGACCTTTCAGCTTAGTAATGGATGTTTCTGTCCACGCCCATCCCATGTGGATGTGTCAGTGGGCATTCGCACACTGCCTGCCCTGCACATATGTAACTCCCATGCCATGCATGTGCCAGGCCCTGCACAGCTCCTGCCAGGTCCGGCTCAGGCTTTTTGGGGTGGAGTGACCTCTGTGGCCATGATGAGGGTTTTTGCTACAGTAGCATCCCTATAGAAGGGTCTCCACTGAGCCATGAGGACAAATGTGGCTGGGAATGCTTTTCTATGTGCTAAGGAGGTATGTCCCATGTGAGAGTCTCTGGATTGAGGACCCCAAAAGTANCGGGAATCTGGAACTCCCCACCATGCCTTGAATCTGCCCCAATCAGGATTGCCTTCCTTCGGAGCTGGGGTTCTCCTGGCAGGATGGGCAGATGTGCAGATTTTACTTCACTTTGGAGAGGATGGTAAAGAAGGTGGCTGGAGGGAGCCCGTAATCCCTGGAGGTCGTAGGGATGGTCGCACGTGTCTGCTACACATGTCTGCCTGCGCGTATGTTTGCATGTACGGGCAAAGCTTCCGGAGACAGTGAATGAATGAGGCAATTCACTATTTCAGCTCTGGCTCTGGCGAGGCTTTTCCTTTAGAGGCAGGCGTGTGCCGGCGTGTGGGCTCCTGCCTGCGTATGTGCGTGGGCTCCTGCCTGCGTGTGCAGGTGGGCATGGAGGGGGCTTCGGGAGATGTTTGCCACGTCAGGGAATTCACTGCGGGGGCTGCCGTGTGCCCCCGCAGCGCTCGCTGCCTTGTCTGCATAGCGCAGCGTTGTGTAACTTCCGATGCCCCACCGGATCTCCTTACCCGGCAGAGTAGGATGCTCGGGCTGCCCTCCCTGCCTGCTGCCAGGCAGACTTCCCCTTATCCAAATGGGATGAGGAGGGCAGTCCTAATGTCCCATGTGCCTTTCCTTCCCACCGCAGGGGTATCCCTGAACGACACTCCAGCTACGGCAGACAGAGGGACTAACTGCAGGGGAAATGCCCTTGGCAGCCAAAAAAACAGGAATCATTTTCTCAGGTCTCACAGATTTGTCCCACTCAGACCAGGTATTTGTTCTGAAAATGATAAAGGGGGGCACGGTTCTACCCCCACAGGGACCCACAAAGGGCATCTGCCTGCTGCTGTGGCTCGCCATATGCCAGGACTGTGAGACCTGGGCTGAGACTCAGAAACTCATGTCACCAAATGCTGGGCAATGGGGAGAGGAGATGAGGCTGGCAGGGTTCATCGTGTCTCATGCACAAAACCTTTCGGAGGTATCCAAGGGAGATGGGGCAGCTTCGTTTCTCTGGGAAGCAGAAGGGGGGGATCTGCCTGACATTTTTATCTCTCTACCACCGCGTTGTCATGCCAGTTCTGCCGTTTCCATGCCAGTACAGCTGTTTCTATGCTGGTACTGTCGTTGCCAGGCTACGCTGAGGGTGTTGGAAGAGGACATCAGGTTGCTTTGAAGATGAGAAGGTGGGAGACAAAACCGGGGTGATGCTGTGGCTTCTGAATCTCACCTTGCTTCCTGCCCAGGGACATGCCAGGCACAGACCATCTCAGAGGGGGCTGGGCAGTGACAGAATTGTTGCTGCCTGTGGGAATTGGTGTGACGGGTGGTCCATAGGGCTGGGTCCTGGGAGGTCACTGGTCGTGTGGTGCTCACCCAACATTGCCTGGGGCTCCCCTGGCATTGCTCTCTGCTCCCCTGATATTGCCTGGTTCTTCCCTGGTCATTGCCTGGTACTTCCTCAGCATTGCCCAGTGCTCCCACAAACTTGCTCAGTGCTCCTCTGGCATTGCTCAGGGCTCTGCCAACACTGCCCAGTGCTCCCCCTGACATTGCCCTGTGCTCCCCTGGCACTGCCAGTGCTCCCCTGGCACTTCACAGTGCTCCCTGGCATTGTCCAGTGCTCCCCGGCATTGCCCGCTGCTCTCCTGGCATTGCCCAGTGCTCCTCCCAGCATTTTCCAGTGCTCAGGGTGATGGAGGGATGACTTGACAGCAGCCTGGTATGTCCATGGTGGTGTTTTAGCCAATGAATTTCTAGTCATCAAATGAAGAAGCTAGGATTATTTGACAAGCCCTGTTAAATATATGGTCATTAAGTCATGCTGGATTATAGCTCCTTCTTTAATTTCATTTCCTGTGCCATCTTGGGGTGTGGTCCTGCTCTTGTAGCCTATTATGTTCAAGTGATGGGACTCCTGGCGGGAAAGGTCAGGGACTTTCTGAGCTAAAAATGATGCTCCCTAGCAAACGTCCTCCTGGGCTGGATGGTCTGGAGGGCACAAAGGTCACTTGGATGTGCTCCCAATGCATGGAGCAGCCTGCAGGTTTCCACAGCTTCCCGTGCCGGCTGGGTTGAGATGTTTGTACCACAGTTATGCTGCAAAAAGTGGGTAGCATGGTGGCAACATTCAGGTGAATGAGGCAGAGTGGCCCAGTCAAGGTATCAGCTTGAGTTTTGGCTCTGTGTGCTTCACTTGCTCTTCATCCTTATGCCAGCTCCTAAAGCACTAGATGACCCCATGAAATAGATTTGGGTACCTTTCAGCTTTGTGAGGTGGTGAACTCCCTTCCTTCCTGGGAGAAGGGATTGGTCCCAGAGGATGCTGAGCCCCTTGGTCTTGGCATCCCCTTCTCCTTCCTTTGATTTTTGTTGTGTGCCAGGTGGTTACATGAGAGCACAGCTGTGGGCTAGGGTTCAGAAGTGATGCCATGTAGTGGGGCCATTTCTTCACCCTCTGGGGCCTGCCCTGTGCAGGCAGCTGCTGGGTGCTTTCCCATGTGTGGGAGGTATTGTCTGACCTGCAGTGCTGATGGTAGGTCTCTGAGCCAGTGCCTGGCTGCGGGGTTGGAGCCAGGGTAGGACACTTTCTTGGCTGAAAAGTATTTTCTCCCCAAAAGTGAGCCAGCAGCTTCCAGTTCCCCCACCCTTGTGCTGTTTCTCACCAGTACCTGGTGTCCCTCTAGCAGCAAGGGGGAACATTGCCAGAGCATCCCACCTAGCCTCCACCTTCCCTCCACCCATCTCCTTCCAGCCCCCATCCCTCCACCCCCATGCTCCAGCCTAAATAATTCCTCCTCTGCCTGGCGGTGTGCAGACTGCTCTCCTGTCCCTCCCTTAGTCATCACTCAGCCAAGCGAGACAGATATAGTTTTGTGCGGCTCCTCACAGATCAGTCACTCCAGCCCCCGGATCACTTTCTTGCTGGGTCACGGGGTTCTCCATGCCGAACACAAGGTGCCTCCCCCTTTTATTACTCCTATCCTTGCTGCCCGAGCCCCAGGCCCCACTCCTGGGGAGTGAATGGCCCCATTGATGCTGAGTGGGTTGGCAGATACCCCAGATGAAGCTCCATGTCCCCAGTTGCATCCCAGGGGTGGGTGCCTCTGCCTGTGCCAAGAACAGTGCTCATTTTCTGGAGTGGCTCAGGTCCAAATCTCTGCTTTCCAGGTACTCTGGCTGCCCTCCACTTTCCCTGGCCAGCAGGGTATGTCTTGGCCCCATCGAGCTTCCACATTAGATGCTTTCTTATCAGTGTCTCATGATTTGAGGGTGAGCTGAGATGACTATGTGTACTGTCTTATGGGTCCAGAGGCACATCCCAAATGGAGAGGGGATACTGGGATGCACAGCACACACATGGCATGAGGAGGGATGCTGGGGCACACAGGGTCGTGCATGGCACTGTAGAGCTGCCCACTGTGTTACGCAGAGGGACCATCAGCAGCTGGTCCAATGCCAGCCATAACATTGTGGGAAGGCAGGTCATCCCCTTTGCTGTACCCCAAATAATTTCAATCTCTGCTTCATTTGGCAGCCAGTGGCCCCTGCCACACCAGCCCTGGTGCTTCATAGCAGCTGCTTAGGGGATAGTGGGGTGCAGAGAGGAACATGGAAGCCTAGGGCTGGAGCCAGCTCCCAGTCCCACTGTAATGCCAGGGCAGTAGGATCAGGAAGCTGAAGAGGCAGGCAACCAGTGCTGTCAGTGCATTGCTCCCGCATGGCCTTGTTCCGAGGCAGGAGAGGACCTGGACACCCTGCCTGAGTGCTGTGTGGGTTGCCAGGATGAGTCACAGCAAAGCTGCTGTGGGAACAAGATGCTTGCCATGCCCAGCACTGTGCTGTGCACCCCCCCCCCATCCCAGGGCCTCCTCTGCACCCTTTGCACCACGTGGACACCCCGTGTCCCCCTGTGCAGCCGTGCTGTGCAGAGAAAAGTGGGAGAGAGTGTGCTGGGAACAGGAGGGAGTGTCTGGCAGCCCTGCACTGTGTCAGGGCCGCCGAGCCAGCAGTGTGGGGGTGGCAGGAGCTGGTGGCACAGTGTGCGGCTTGGAAACCATGAACAGGCCCTGTGTGGGCTCCTGTGGGTGGCCTAGGCCATGTGCATTTCCCGGGAGAGGAGCACACCCTCTCCATGCTGGAGTGCCTGTGGGGTTGTGTCCTGTTGGGGCAGCTCATCCAACAGCTGGCAGTGGGTTGCATATGTACTGGGGAGAGGATATAATTTCCCTGGTCAGGTCCCATACAGCTACCTCCAGACTGCCCTGTGGATCTGAGCAGCATGAGACTGGTCCCAGCAGGTGCTGGTGAGCATCACTGTCCTTATGCCTGCCACCACCAGGCTTCATTTCCATCACTTGAACAATCTTCCCAGCCGGGTCGTAGTGCTGGGTGTGGTCAGACGCTGTGGCTCTTTAGGGGGTGCAGTGGCTCTGTACAGAGGAGGTGGTGCCCGGGCCTCCGGCCAGGGGACAAAGAGAGGAGGGGGCTCCGGCTGCCCGTGCAACTCATGGGGAAGGGATGTTAGACCAGAGGGAGCCATGAGTCAATCCCTCTTCTCCAAGGCCCAGGGTCTCCCACCTTCAGAGGCCTGCGGAGAATGGAGCCCATCCCTGCGGGGAGCCTGCGGCTGCCCGGGCTCAGTCCCAGCTCCCCGGGCAGCGGGTGTGGTCCTCCATTCACCAGCCACGGGCACATAACCAGGGAGGAGAAGGGTGCTATGAGGTAGAGGTAGGAGTCAGAGCCGGGTTCGGGGCAGGAGTGGAACGAGGTCACAAAACAGCCTACGAAATGATTTCGAGGCGTTGAAATGAGTCCCTGCGTCGTCCCCCCTCCCTCCATCTCTGCATCCCTGCTCCCTGCATGCTCTCTGCGGATTCCCAAGTGGCAGCTCCGGCTCACGGCGTGGAGCAGGGGCGACACCCTGTGGTCACCACTCTGTTGCGGGGGACACGCACACTTCTTACGGCCCCTTGTACTCCTCCCCAGCCCACTCACCCCCAGTCCTCCCTCAAGAGTCCTCCCTAGGGACCCTGATTCGGCGTGGGGGGATCACTTCCGAGTAATCCAATCACCTCATCCCAATTCTGCCCTCTCAAATCGTCTCAGTTTTCCCACCTCCTTTCCCTGCTTGCATCTGGGGTGGTGTTGCTAAATGGAGACATCTTTTATCCCTGCTCTGCATGGTCACTCCTACTCTGGCCTGGGAGGGGAAGGATGGCTGTGTCCACCAGATTGTCGCTGCTTCCAAGGGCTGTGGCTGGTGCTATCACTCTCACTGTCACATCCTGCCCAGAGCACCCCCTTTTCTTGCCAGTGCTCTCTGACTGGTCCTGTGGCAATGATGGGATGGGGCTCTGACATCTTGCCCCGCTGATAGTCAGTGCCAGGGTTCATAGTGACACTGTCCAGTGTATCCCTCTGGCCACCTTTCTCTTCTCTGTGTGTCAGCACAGCTCTCCTGAAGATTGTCTGGCTTTGGTGTGGGACTCATCATAGTCACATCCCCTCTGGGACACACCAGACCTGAGGGCACCTGACCAAGCTCAGGGAAGCCCTGGGGGCATGCAGAGGTGTCCAGGCTCAGAGGAGGGTACTATCCTGTGCCCTGGGGTGCAAAACCAAGGACTCATCCTCTCCACTAACTGAGTTTTTTTGAGGGGGTGGCAGCCCTGTGCAATGGCCCTGCAGCCTGGCAGAGGGGGCAACCTCAATATAGAGCAAGGCACTACTCCCTTCCATCTCCTGGGGCTCCTATGGGGCAGCACCCCAACACCTGTGGGCCGCTCCTGAGCCAGGCAGGATCTGCCAGTCCCCTCCTAGACAGCAGGACCACCTGGGTAAAGGGTGGACAATACTTTGACCACTGCCTGTTGTGAAAGACAGGAGCCAGGGCTGACCCCCAGGACCCTGGGACTCTGCCCCTGGCCCCGGGCAGGGCGATGCTGGACTGGAGGCCTGGGGTTGGGAACCCCCAGTGTCCACAGTGTGGCACTTGGTGGTGGGTGACAGATGTGGGACAACAGATGTGTGAGCTGCACGGGCACTGTGACTTCAGCAGGGCTTGGGAGGGTTTTTTGCCCCAGCCTTAAATCCCATGCAAGTATCCTGATCCTTTGGTGTGGGGCCTCTGCCATCACCATGGGGACGTGTGCACTGCTGTTAAGGGAAAGGTTTGCGACAGCGCTCAGTTTGCACCAGCATTCCGAGAGATCTGGTGAGAGGTTTGCACCAGTGTGTAGTGAGCAGATTGCACAAGTGTCCAGAGAGATATTTGTGCCAGATTTGGGGTGTTTGGGAGGTTTTGTACCATATGCAGGGGAATGTATTCCTCAGCATTCGGAGACAGGCTTACCCCAGAATTAGGGAGGGTGGTCTGTAAGCAACAGAGGCTTTCTTGGGACAGTGTTTCTGAGGTCAGCAGTCTTGAAGGACCAAATGACGTCGAAGAGGAGCCACAGCAACAAGTTGCCCATTCCCCCACCACATCCTCCTGCTTCTGCCCAGACCTTGATGCTGCCTATGTGGAGACATGGCTGGGGCACACTCTACTGTGTGGTTGTCACTCACTGGGGATCTGTAGCTGTGACAGAGCTGGGAAGCTGGAGCTACAGTAACAGCACAGCCCTGCAGGACACAGGCCATCAGGGCCACCTGTGGCCCTTGTTACCCAGCTCCCCGGGGACACCAGCCAGCTGTGTGCCCTGGTAGGGGTGCCAGGCTGCTAAAGGGAGTGATAGGGTAGGCTGGGGATGGGAGAGCTGCTTGGGCCTTGTTTCCCAGGTGAAGAGCAAAGAGGGGTTGGATTAGGACCTGCTGGAGTCCAGCAAAGTCAAACAGCTTTGCCTGTTCTCCTGGGGATGAAATTTACCCCCAAAGCTCCACAAGAAGGCTTTGCCAGGGAACTGAGCCCTTGGGAGAGACTGTCCCCACTTCTGGGTGAGCAGAAAGCGCCAAAGAAATGAAAAGTTGGTTGTTTAGTGTGCCACAGAAAAATGGGTTTGTAGTTTTAGGAATTGCCTCATGTATTACTATAGGGGCCAAGATGGAGATTTTTGGGTATTGGTCCCTTGCCTTTCTTCTTCTTTCCTCTTCTCTTTCTTCTTCCTTTTTCTGTGACCTCAGTTCCTATCATGTAGTAATTGGTACAAAGAATTTAGTTTAGAAGAGACATGCTAACAATATTGATAATTATTTGATTTAGAAACAAAATAATATATGTAGAACTTTCCTATTTGATGATAAAACTATATAATCTCTGTACACCGAGCCTCGTTGGCCATTTGGCACCTGGACGCAGCAGAGAGGCTGTGTTCCTGAACCTTTGATAACATAGAATAGACAAACCTGAAGCAGCAAAGAAGTCTTTTGTTATTTTTCGCCAGCATGAGAGATTGAGAAGAAGAAGCATCTGAGGCACGAACCAGCTCCGTGGGGCCCAAAGGGGTCACCACAAGGACCTGTGAGGTTCTGCCTTCTCAGTTTGAATCCTGTAGGGTTTGGGGGTGTGGCTTTGGGGTGCTGGCAGTGGGTGCCCCACTCCCAGGGTTGTCAAGCCTGTGCTGTGCCTCAGCTTGCTCTTCATCTCCAGCAGATGGAGCAATAACACACTGATTTAACACCATCTCGCCAGGCGAGGGCTTCCCTGGGCTTCCCTCCACTGACACAGCCTGCATCATCTCCAATCCATGACATCCCATCATCAGGCACAAAACCACCGTCAGCTCCCCCTTCCTGCAGATGTCCATCCTCTTCCCCAAGGTGATGAGTGCCTCTCCCAGGTGACACAGGTAATATTACGGCTTATCTGGCTCTCAGAGCCTGAAATGCTTGCCAGATTTTCTTTGTCGGTGAGCTGGACACCACTGTTGTGGTTTGTACGCAATGGTATCTCACTGTGACCGTAGGAGTGGACTCAGATGTCCAAGTCAAGCTTTTAGCAGCAAGCTCTGTGTCCCCACAGACTGAACAGATGCTGCCAGGGCAGCATCCCCCCTCCTAATTCCCTCCCAGATCCTCTTCTCAAATCCCATTCCCCTCCCAGCTGCAGCATGGGCACTGTGCAAGGAAAGTCCCCCCTAGGCTGGTGAGCCCCCTTTGCTGGCAGCCTGGTTCCCATAGACCATGTGCTGCCAGCAATAGCTGCAGCTTTTCCTGGGAGCTCTGTGGGTGTGATTAGCTGGAACATTCCAGCTGTGGGGACCACTCTCCTGGGGAGCTTTGGTGTCTCTGTGGAGTTATTTTGCTGCAGACAGCCTGTTCCCAGCATCCAGCTGTCTCCAGTGCTCAGTGCTCTGTTCTCAGAATCCAGTGTCTCTGAAGGCACTCATCCCTTCAGAGGAAGGGTGTCCCTTCCGCTGCAGTGTTTGGTGTGGTTCCATGATCCACTCTCCTTACTTTCTGCTTTCCTGGGAAGACATGCAGCACCCTGAGTTTGCTGGGTCCTGGGTGCACCTGCTGGCTGCCCCCTGTCACTGCTCTGGGGCACTCTGGGGTCAGGAGGCCAAGGTTGCCTGATGGGACAGTGACCAGAGTCTGGGATTTTAAACAATAGGCAGCTGTGGGTGCCCAGAAATGCCCGTGGAGAAGCCAGAAGTGCTGTAAACACAGGAGACAGAGGCTAGCTGGACACAGCTGTTTAATGAATGTATCTCAGTACAGATAGGGAGTTGCAACCCACGCACCCACGGCCGCCTCCTCGCCATGGCTCTGGCCACATCTCGGACCTAGCATCCGAAATATCCCCATTGGCGCTCTGGCCACATCTCGGACCTGGCATCCAAAATATCCCCATTGGCCTGGCATGCCAGGGTGGTAGAGGAAGATGTCGTGGCACTGGTGCGCCTCCTGGTCTTGAAGTGGGAGAGACCCTGGAGAGGGGAACTGTGCCCTGGCTGGGGGAAGGGGACTGACTGGGATGATGCCCACAGGACATCGGGGATGGAGGTGAGGGAGTGACTAGGCTGCTGCAGGTGCACCCCTAGTCTGCATACACCCTGGGGCTCCCTGGCTGAGACAGGGCACACCAGGCAGGGAGAGGCTGAGGGTATAGTGGGGAAGGGATTAGAGGGGCAGGAGCAGCTGCTGCGGCTGCCTTGGGATCTGGGTATCTCACCCCCTGGTGTGTTTGGGGCAAGGTTTCCGGGCTCCCTGCTCCTTCGTCTGTGGGCTGAGTGCATCTATCTATCTTAGGGCTGCCAATGAGGCCAGTGAATGCCTCATCCCTGCAGCTGACACCTCGGGAGGCTCTGGGCTCTGCCTCCTCCTCCTCACCACAAGCACTAATGCTCCCAGTGAGGCGAGGGAGCGTTCCAGTTGATGTGGTGGGTAGAGAGCAGGACTGAACAGGATTGGTGTGGGACCGGAATGGCAAGCAGATGAAGAGCATCCCCTGAAACCAGGGGGACAGGAGGGGATGAGGGATGCAGGGGAGTGCTGCCAGCAAGATCAGATGCATAAGAGGGTTCCCCTACATCTGACCTTGCTTTCCCATCCCTCTGATGCTTTCTGTTCCCAGTGCTCCTTCCTACACCATCGCTGTTGGCATTAAATAGTTGGTCACCAGCAGGGAAGGGTTGAGCCATGCCAGGGAACAGTCTCCTAGACACAGCCACGGGCCGTGCATGATGGACCTACTGGGCTCCAGCCCCTTTTGGAGTAGGGCAGGGATGTGAAAGGCCCCAAAGGGGGTCAGCCACATCCCCTGAACATCCACCATGTTGATGAGCTGAGGCACTGCTTGCCACAGACCTGTGAGTGCTGCCCATGGCACGCAGAGGCTCAGCCATGCTGCCCCGTGCACTGTGAGAGGTTGGGGGCACATGGGTGCTCTGGGTTCTGCTGTCAACCCACAACTACCCAGGGCTCTGTCCACAGGTCCCTGGGTACTGTGGGGACAGGGATCATGGGATCAGCACGTTCCCTGCTCCTTGTGCCCCATGGTGACCCTGGGAACAAGACCCTTCCCCACCATGGTCCCTGCAGGGCATGGTGGGGGGGAGGGGAGGGCGGGGGAGTGAGGACATGCCCTGCCCCGCCCTGCTTCCCTCCACCAATCAGAGACCCGTGAGCTGCTCCTGGTCCCTCAGCCAATCAAAGCCCAGCACCCTTCCTCTTCACAGCCAATCCAAGGGGAAGGCGGGGCAGAGAGCAGCATGGCCGCCTCCCCGCCAGCCAATCGGCACCCGGCTGTGCCCACAGGGGAGGGCGGGGCAGGTCACCATGGCGGGCGTGGCACATGGCCGGGTCTAGGCGAGGGGCTGCAGGTGCAGGGCTGCGCTGTTGGGGCGCGCGGCCAGGATGTAGGCGACGTTCTCCCGCAGGAATCCGGGCCAGTCGATGCTCCTGAGGGCAGATGTGGGCTCATTGGACATCCGGGCAATGCTGCTCGCCCAGGGTCTCCCCCCAAGATGGGAGTGTCCACCACCCCCCTAACCATCCCTGCCTCACCTGGTCTCCTCCTGCTTTGTGGCTGGCAGGATCTTCTCGGGGCTCTTGCCATTCCTGCTGCTGGCGGGGCTGCCCTCTGATATGGGTCCCACATGGCTGATGCTGTGGCAGGGAGGATGGTTCTCTTCATCCCCACTCCTTGCACCCCAAATGGTGGTGATGGGGGGAGGGGGTGCACAGGGCTCAGGGGCCATGGAGGGGGAGGTGGTGGGAATTGGGGGCAGCCATTTGTGTGCTGAGCCCCTTTGGTAGGTGTTGGGGCCGGGTTGGGACTCCCGCTGGGATATCACCCCCACATCAGAGTGGGCATCCCCATTACCTGACATTGCAGGACAGCATCTCCTTTTGGTGCTTGCGGAACCAGGTGTGCCGGGCCTGGCGGCACTCGCCTTCCCCGATGAAGCCATCATTGTCCTGGTCCAGGGCCAGGAAGGCTGCCCGTGCCCGCTCCCGCTCCTTGGGTGTCAGCAGCCGCAGAAGGGCATTCTAGGGGGCCAGAAAAGTGAAGGTGGAGCACTCATCCCATGGGAACCTCCCTCCTTACATGCCCAAAGCTCTAGGGGTCTCCACCCTGAGTGTCATGGCCAGGGGTGTGGGCATGGGAGTCAGCCCCAGGTGCCACAGCCATGGGGTCAGCTATAGGAGCCAGCTTTCGGTGCCATGACCATGGGTGCTGGTCCCTGACCTTGGGTGTTGTGGCTGTGGGTGCTGGCCCCAGGTGCCACTGCCATGGGTGCTGGCCATGGTAGCCAGCCCTGGGTGCTGTGACCAGCTGTGGGAGCAAGCCTTGGATGCCACAACCGTACCTGTGGCCGTATTTTCTGCAGCAGCTGGATGGACTCATGGGAGAGGAAGTCCTGCCACTCGATGTGCCCCTTCTTGTCGGGGTCCAGGGCGTTGAACTGCAGGGCCGCCTGCTCCTCCTGTGCCTCGGGCATGGTCCGCTCGAACTGCTGCTTGTGCACTTGGTGTTTGTAGTGCAGGAAGTCATCCAGGGTCAGGCAGCTCTCTGCAGGGGACAGATTGGCTGTGCTTCCAGCCCAGGAAGGAAGGGGAGCCCACTTCCCCAGCTGCTTTCTGCAGCCATCTGGGACCCGCTGCATGGAGGGTACGCACCTGGAATGATCTTGCAGTTCTTCAGGGTTTCCATCAGGCTGTACATCTCTTCTTCTGTCAGCAGCAGATTGAGGTTGTCCTGGGGTGGGGGGGAGAGAGGAGCCATGAGGCAAAAACATGGGGTGGAGGGAGCACACCTCTGTATGGCAGCACTGGGATCCCTTGAAGCCAACTGGGTGCGGACAACCAGAGAGGGGTGTTGTGTTGTATCACTCAAGAATGCTGCAGTGGAATCGCTCCACGCCCCTGGGCTTTGGCCTTTCCAGCTCTGACACAGCATCTCATGTACCCATGGTTTCACATCTCCCATCAATGTCCTGAGAGGCTAGCTGCAGGGATGGGAAGGTGGCGAAGGGCCACTGTCCCCTGTGTCTGGAGACCCCCTCAGGCCAAGGTGGGTGGTGGGAACTGGAGAGCAGCAGGTCCCTCACTGTCCCAGACTAAGCTGCGAGGTAGGATCCTGCTCACGTCCATGTGGGGCACAGTTCCCTGGGGAACACCCATCACCCAGCAGCAGCCTGGTGTCCCCTACTCCAGGCACTCACACAGTAGTAGCAGCTCCAGCCCGTCTCAGTGTGCGCCGTCTCCGTCACCTCCACGGCGCTGTCCTTCTGCAGGTATCCCATGCGGCGCAGGCAGCCATCGTGATACACCCGCGGGCAGATGCGGCAGGGGAAAAGGCTCTCAGCTGTCCACACCTCGCAGATCTCGCACATCTCATCATTCACGATCTGGGGAGGGATGGGAAGATGCTCAGAAGAGGAGTGTGGGCAGGTGCTTGGCTTCTTGATCTGGGCAGTGCTTTGCAGGTGGGGGTGAATGCCGAGGGGCAGAAAGGACAGGAAGATGGGAACATGCGGGGCTGGCATAGAGAAGAGGTTGTAAGGGACATGGCTGGTCGAGTTAGACAAGGGTGGGTGTGTTGGTGGGGATGAATGGTGGGTGGATGGGTCTGGCTGTAGGGTTGGTGGGGCCATGTGGTTATAGGTTCTCTAGGAGGCAGCATGGTAGGTGTGGGTGGCTGGACTGTAGGGCTGTAGATTGGCTGGTCTTTAAGGCTCCAAGTGTCGATGGATAAGCTGAAGGTTTTCCACACATTTCAATTTCCACTTCCAAAGAGGTACTAACCTGAGTATATTAGCTGGGTACCCGGGGTGATTTAGCCTCAGACCATGGTTAGACACTGGAACAGGCTTCCCAGGACACTGGTCACATCACCAAGCCTGGACAATACTCTCAGGGACATAGTATGATTCTTGGGGCATCCTGTGCATGGCCAGGAGCTGGACTTTGATGGTCCTTGTGGGTCCCTTCCAACTCAGGATATTCTATGTCTGTACGGTGCTATATAAGGCTGTAGGTGGGCTGGGGTGTAGGCTTGTCGGGTGGGTGGCTGGATGGGTATGGCTGTGGGGGTAGATGGGTATATTGTAGGATTGAGGGCATGGGTTGTAGATGGGCAGGGGTGTAGGGGCTACAGGTATGGAAGGATGGCTTGAGTTGCACGCTGGTTGACTGTAGGTGGACTAATATGTAGGTCAAATTGTCCTCTCTTCCCCAGACCTAGAGCTGTCTGTGCCCAGCAGTGACTTCTCCCTTCCCAGACACTCCCAGGGTCCCTCCAGGGCACATCTGAACAGTTGCATCCCCCTCCCCATATGGCACCTCCACCTGCCCAGCCTGGCCACTAGCACCCTGCCCCACTGAGCCACCTCCATGGGGCTTTGTGAGATTGTCATGGCCTGGCAGGCACTCAGGTGCTTGTACAGCCCTGGGTCCTCCCCTGTGCACCTCCAGCCCTGTCCCCATCCCTCCCACACTGTCTCTGTGGTTCCAGGAGCTCACCTGCTCCCTCTGCTCCAGGCTGATGTCCGGGGGCTCATCATCGTGGAGCTCCCTCTTGGGCCGGATGAAGGCAGGTGGTGTGAACCTGTTGGCCCGGTCAAACTCCTCTGGCTCCACGCCCCGGCCATCCCGCAGCCGCTCCCAGGCTGCCTTGCTGGCACTGCTCTCCTCCGGCTGTGAAGGTCCTGCCGATGCTTCCTCCTCTCCCTCCTGCACCTCCTGCTCCAGCGTCCCTTGGCGTGTGGTTCCCGCCTCCGCCCGACGCCGTGTCGATGGCTGCTCCCGCAGCCCATCCTTGAAGGCTGACACAGCCAAGCTGACCTTCTGCACCCTCTCCACCGTCTGCCTCCTGGACATCAGCACCCCCATGGCTCTGTGGTGGGAAGGAAGGTGCTATGTCCCTGATGCCAAAAAAAACCTGATGCCCTGGTGGTTTTCCCCCAGCTGTGTGAGGAGCAGCTCAGGGTAGGGAGAAATGGGGTCTTTGTGACAAACTGGTGCTGGAGTTAGGATGGTGGCTATGGGGAGATGGATTCCTGGCCATGGAGGGTCTGAGTGAGTGGGGGAGTGGGTCAGAAGGCAGGGAGATGGTTTGGGGGTGCCTCCCCACCCTTGCTCTACAGACACCAGCTTAACAAGAAACACATCCAGGCCTTTCCCATGCCAGATCAGTAAAACCCAGAGGGACTAGGACCAGCTGTAACCCTTCTCCTTGCGTGCATCTCTTTTCTGCCTAGAAGACAGCCTCTGTGGTCAGTCACGGGTGAAAGACGTCCTCCCTGCAGCTCTGCCCAGGACTCGGTCATTGCAGGTTTGGTGCTGACCCCTAACCTTCCTTAAATTCCTCTTCACTCACCTGCCTTTCTTGCACTCACATGCTTCTGTGTGTGCTGCTGCTGTGATCATTGAGCATCCTGCAAGGAGCCATGTGGGGAGGCTGGGCCAGCCATAGGAGGGCTGTGAGGGTGCAAGAAGGAAGGGGAGCAATGTATGGGACTGGGACACGTGGGTCCCAAGAAGAATGTTTGACTTCAGTACCAAGGGAAGATCATCTTAGGGTAAAATGGGGAGGCCAATAACAGCAGCATTAACAAGTTGGACTCTTGTCTCATTGTGAGCTGAAGCTGGGGAGAAGCAGGATATAGCCTCCAATGCAGTGGGGCACAGCAACAGCCCACATGGGTCCAAGGGCTTCCCTCATGCCATGCTGTGTTTACATTATGGAAGATGCTGCCCGGGGCAGTGGTGGAATCACCATCTCTGGAAATGTTTAAAAACCATGTAGACATGGCACTTAGGGACATGGTTTAATGGTGGCCTTGGCTGTGCTGGGTTAATGGTTGGAGTCGATGATCTTAGAGGTCTTTCTCAGCCTTAATTATTCTCTAATTCTATGCTGCAGCAAAGAGGCACTTCCAGCTGGTGCCCAGGGACCAGAAGGCAAAGAGAGGAGATTGGAGCAGCAGTCTCCTGCCCTGCTAGCCTCAGCAGAGAAGTCCCCAGGTAGCGGGATAATTAGCAGCATGCGTGCACACGCCAGGATCTCACTGTCTGCGGGAGGACTCGACACCACGGGCACTGCTGTGGCAGGGAGCCTGGTCAGGGTAATTACAGGTACCCCGCAGCAGCAGGGCCGAGTGGAGCGGAGCAGAGCATGCTGGCAGGCGGCAAACACCACTGCGTGCACACGCATGTGATTTCCCAGCCTCTCCCCACCACCACGGGACCATCTGCCTGCAGATTCCCACGCGCTGAGCCGGGTACGCAACACGTGTGGGC
This sequence comes from Vireo altiloquus, assembly GCA_013396875.1. NCBI lineage: Eukaryota > Metazoa > Chordata > Aves > Passeriformes > Vireonidae > Vireo > Vireo altiloquus. The sequence goes on along the minus strand of VZRF01005914.1, from coordinate 126,408 downwards.
CCCGTCCTGCGCGTGGGGGTCCCAGCAGTGTGCGCGTGTGTGGGCTGGGGTATTTGCACCTGTTGGCCGCAGTGCCTGGCTCGGAGCTGGTGCCCGGCATTCTTCAGCTCCCGGGGCTTTGCAAAGGTGGGAGCAGGGCAGAGCTGGAGGCACGTGTCCAAGCCACAGCAGCAGCATCTCTGCGGCTGTGCCAGTGGGAAGGAAAACACCTGGGTGTTTCTACCTCCTCGCTGTGCCACCACCCTCTGCCTGGCCGGCTCAGGATCACGTCTGCCGTGGTCAGGATCAGCTCTGCTGCTGGGCAGCATTGCAGCTCTGCCTGCGAGCGAGAGAGTCGGAGAAGTCACATGGAAATCCCCCCAAGATCTGCCTTTGCAGGTCCCTGCACCACCTAGCACTGGCCAGATCCAGGCTTACTCCTGCCCAAGGCTTGGGTAGAAGCAGGGAGGAGAGGGTCCAGAGGGGATAGGCCCACAGAGAAGAGTGAAAAGAGGGGTGTGGCCCACAACACATCAGTCTCCCTGGCACCCACACTGGTGTCCCTGATCCTGGCATGCTGGCAGCTTCTCCCCACGGTGCTGCTGAGCTCTGGGTGCCCCAACCCCAGCCACCCTGCAGTGCAGTGGGGCAGCCCAGGCCCTAGATGGGTGGCTGGTGTGTGGACTTGCTGTATTCCCCACCCCAAATCTGGTTCTGCTGTGTGTTCATGTCACAGTCACCCACCTGCACTGTGCTCCTGCTGGAAGATCCCAGCCCACCCCCCTGTTTCCTGTCCTCTCCCAAGCCTACCCTGAGTGCCTTCTGCCCCTGTCTGCTCTGTGTCTGGAGCCTAGATAATGTCACTCCTATCATGACTTGTGTCCGTTCTCAACTGTGCTGGCCTCCCTGCCCCTGCTAGTGCTGCACAGCTGGACTCTGCCTGCACATCCAGGGTGAATGGCTTCATCCTGAACCCAGTCTCCAGACTCCATTGCCTTTCCACAGGTCCCATTGCTCCCCAGACACCCCAAATTTGCTCTGCACTCTCCAGACCCCTTTTTGCCTGTGCCCCATACCCTGCCTGACCTGCCTGGCTTTTTGGGGTAGGACTTCACCCTCACATAGAACCTCGCCTGACGTGGGGTCCTGCAAGACTCGGGGAGTCTCCCTTCTCCTGAGGAGGGAGGACCAGGCGCAGCCTTGCCTCACAGCAGCCCAGACACCTGAGCAGCCCCCGTGTCCCCACATGTCCTTGGGGAAAGGTGTCTCCAGTGCTATTTGTGTCCACCCCCCTAGGCAAACAGAACCACCACCTGTCTCACCGTGACCTAAAAGGTGCGGGGGCCTCGACCTTGCTGCCAGGCTGCACTGTGGTACTATTTTTAGGTCGCCCCCACAGAGGAGCTAAATCTGGGCACAAGCAGGAGCTGCCTGCAAACACCCGGCTTCACCGAGCCCTGCCAGCACCGGGGGCTGTCACAGTGGGTAGTGGGCACCTTACCAACCCCTTTCCTTGCCTCCAGCCCCCTGCACCCGTGCCCTGATCCTTGGGCAACACCTGTTCCCCTCATTCTTCTCTTTCAGATTTTCTCCTTGCTGCTTCGTTCCTGCAGCAAAACACTAACACTGTGACAGAAAGCACCTCATCCTCTCAGCACCCATGGACGCATCTTTCCCAGCTTCACGCTCCTCTCTATGTGGGGGAAACTGAGGCACAGAAGCAAGGCTGGTGCAGCTGGAGAGAGGATTGAGCCTGTGTTAGGTGGGAATGGGGAGAGAGCTGGTGGCTAGCATGGAGGCACCCCGGGAGAAGCTAACAGGGGAGAGCATCTGGATGCAAACAGAGCCAGGGGTCCCTGCATGGCTGCAAAATCTCTGCCATGGCAGAGCACACGTGGCTTGTGCCAGGGTTACGGGGTGCCAGGTTAGTGGTGGGTGCAGGGCGGCGGGTGACACACAGGTGGGCGTAGCGCGGCGCAGCGGGGGTGGTGTGGTGGCTGGGAGCGCAGGACGGATGCATCGGGGAGCAGCATTGGGGGGGTGTGTTTGTTAGGACTGGATGTGTTACGGGGTGGATGAGGTGCAAGGGGTGGATGCGTTTTGCACGGTGTTTTGCACGGTGTGGCTGGCAGCGCGGGGCAGGTGTCACGACCCGCGGAGGGTGTTGCAGCAGTGTGGGCATGGGGTGGGTGGTGGCTTTGGGTGCAGGGATGTTGCAGCAGCTGTGGGAGTGGGGTGGTGTCTGTGGCAGCTGGGGGTGCGGGATGAGTGCTTCTCGGGGGCCGTGGGTGCAGGGTGAGATGTCGTGGTGCGCAGTGGCGGCCTGAGGAGATGGGGGTGAGGAGCCACAGGGTCTGTAGGAGTGACTGTTACCTGGCCCACGGTGTGTCCTGGTGCAGGGCCCTGCCAGCAAATGAAGGGTCAGCAGGTGCTTGGGCTGGTGCACCCCTGAGCAGGGTCCGTGGCACCCACCTTCAAAGGGCTACATCAGGGGTGTGCCTGGAGCAGAACCCCCTCCTGTGGCAGGAGTATGCTCCCCGATCGTGGGGAAGGGTGCGCCTGGTCCCCACAGGCTGCCAGGCCTCCTCCCTGCCCTCACCAGGCTGCTGAGGCTTTTGCCCCACAGTGCTGTGTCTGACTGTGAGCAGCGTTAGGCACCCCAGGAGCAGAGGGGTGGGGTACCAACAGGAAGGACAACCCTGGGACCTCAGAGCCCATGGTTGCCTGGTCCCAGGGCTCAGTCTGAAGGGCATGAAGCAGGGTTGGGAGGAGCTGCCATGGCTGTGGCATGGCTCTGGCACAGCCCTGCACACCCCGCTAGTTGCTGCCTGTCTGGGATGAGGAGGACCAGGCTGTGAAGGCAGCAGGCTCTGCTTAGGGGACATTGCATTCCACCTCCCTGAGCTGGCTGCAGATGGCCAGAGGGTCTGGCAGCATCCGCTTGTCCCCTCTCCTGGGCAGACAGCACATGCCAGGACCTTGGCACTGCTCGGACTGCTGCCGTGAGGTGATCCATTTGCCATGGAGCAGGGAGGTCTGTGGCTGATGGTACCCTCCCACCCTCTGCAGGGCTGTGGGAGTTCAGTGGGGATTTTGGGGAGGGAGGGGGAGGTGGCAGGACCCCCAGCTGTGCTGTGTCCCAGTCCTGGGGACACCAAGCTGGTGGCTGCTCTCCCTGCCGGATCAGGGTGCCCGTCCTGCCGCGCTATGGCAGATTTTATAGGTGTGTCGCACTCTTTCATCTCCCAGAGGGAGATGAAAATGCCGTGACAGCAGAGTCCCTTCCTCTGCAGCAGACACAGCTCCTGCCCAGCTCCGTACTTCTCCTCTCCCTCCCCAGCCCCGCTCCCCACTACCCACATGAGGACCCCGATGCCTGGGCAGAACCCTCTCACCCCACCCTCATCCCCACTCCCAGGCATCCTATCCTGGGAGCTCTGGTCACCCTCCCTGGCACCAGAAGCCCGGGACTAGTGGGGGAACCCACCCAAGGGTGACACAATGTATGGACAGCCCAAGCCACGCACTGAGGAAAGCACCCCCAATGGCAAAAAAAACCACTTACCAGGATCAGAGTCGGTCTGGGAACACGAGCCCTAGACAGCAGTCCACACAGTGTCCATTGCCGCTGCCTCTGGCCACGAGCCCCTCTCCACCTGCGGGCGCTCACCGCATGCCGTGCCCCGCGTGCAAATCCCTGTCAGGGGATGGAGCGGCGAGGGTGGTACCCGGGAAGCCAGAGCCGTACACTTGCTGCCGGAGGATGCAGGAGGCAGCAAGATGCTGGGAGCGGATGCCTGTGTCTAGCGCGCACACGCGCACACACACACACACACACACACACACACACACACTCTCTCTCTCGGAGGAAGCAGGGAGCTTGTGACTGGGGCTGAGCAGATGCAGCCTGGTTTGCTGTCCCTGTACCAATTGCTGCCCGAGCCCTGTTAAAAACCTCTCTGAGAAACGAAGATTTTTTTTAACTGGGCTGACGTGTGCTGGAAGATACCAATAAAAGCTTTCCCTGCATCTCCTCTGGCCCCCTGGGTTGAACCGCCTTTCTTAGAAAAAACCTCAAGGATTACAGAGATGGGACTGCATCCAAGGATGAGCAAAGGTCTCATCTGCCCCCGCTGCGGGGTCTTCCCCAGACCAGTACCCCAGTCAAGGCTACCTGCACCTGCTTCAATCCAATGCCACGCTGTCCTTCCCACACTATGGTGTAGCCGGGGCACAGTGGCTGCTGGCAACATGCAACCCTGTGTGCCCAGTGCGATGCAAAACCCTGGGTTTTTGTTCTTCTAGTCCCCAGGACTGGATGTGTCATCTGGGTGGACACCACAGAGCTGCAGCAAGCTGGGGGCACACAGGGGGTGTGAAGGAGGTGATGGGGCAGGAGAGAGGGTGCTGGTAGGGAGAGGAGGGCACAGGTCTAATGCAGCATCTCTGAAGGCAGGATATCTGGTCCACATGCATCCCCAGCTGCCCTGCATCAGCTTGGTAGAGATGGTCACTCAGCCCCCTTACATCTTACTGGAAGGGGGTGCCACTGCTAAGGGGCTGTGCTTTCCCCTTCAGGAATAGACAGCTCTACATTGGGATGATTTAGGGGAAAACAGACTCTGAGCTCTCCTAGCAGCACCTTCCATCCAGTCTTGGAATTGGTGCTCAAGGTGAGAGAAGAGGGGCCTGGGCAGTGGGGATGATGCAGGGCTGCCCTGCTTCTTGGCCAGGCTGGACACAGCAGGTCCTGTCCTGACTAGAGGAGAGGGAAGCTCTGCTCAGCCCCACTGCACTGTTCATTTTCCCAGGATACTGCCTCGGGGGAACCCCACATCCCAGCCTGACATCCTAGCCCTGCCAGCCTCTGTGCCCTCTATTGGGCAGGTCCTATCAGGCTCCAGGTCTGCCAGCCCCACAGAACCGTGGATGTGTGGACAGCAGTGAGCAGTAGTGGGGAGGTGGAGATGTCACCTCTCCTGTACAGAGAGCATGGGTAGCATGGAGTGGGAAACCTGGGATTAAGAACCAGTTGATGACTGAAGCTTCCTGGCTTCTGGAAGATGGGCAGCACCATGTCTGAGGTCCTCTATACCCCTGAAAAAACCTGTGGTGGATGCAGCATCCAACACCCCTGGAGTGCTCTGCCTCCTCAGAAGCAGGTGACTGGGACAGGGCAGCTCTGAGGGGACCAAGTTCCACATGCTTCTGCCACATGCTGGTGCCAGGATAGTTTCTGACCCCTGACTGCTATTCCACACCTTGTACTAGCCCTCCCTAGACTTATGGGCACTGACACTGATCCCACAATATACCTTCGTTACAGACCCTTCCCATGTCTCACTTGGGAGTAAGCTGAGACCATCTGCAGCTCATGTCCAGAGGCTGGGAAAGGCAGTATCTGGGAGCTGTGCTGGGACCCGAGTTGGTCCATGGTTCTCTTCCCCATGTCTGGGGATGCACAAAGCCAGGCTGGAGACAGGATTGATCTGTTTTTCAGCTTGTGGCTGTCAGGTCCTGTCTTGCTTCACTCCATGCAGAAGCCTTAATGGAGCCTCTGGGTGTTCTGCCCTGGCCCAAAGTGCCTCTCTGTGCTTCATTCTTCCCCAGGAATGCTTCCCTTAAGGGTGAATCACATTTTGCACTATTTGGCCCGTGGAGCATGGTGGAAAGGTGTTGAGATGGCTGTGGGGTGGAGAAAGTGGATGCCAGCTGCAAGGGAAGCCAGCAAGCAACATCTTCTCAGACGAACCTCGGCCTCAGAGGACTGGAGAGGAGTGTGCGGGCAGGCTGTGAAAGCTTTTAGTGCCTCTGTGGGGAGGGCCCTGCCCTGGCAGTCCTGGGGCCGAGTGCAGTGGTTCCCGGAAAAGCAGAGGCAAGGAGGAGCTCCAGCCCCGCTCCTGCTCTAGTTGTCAAAGGCCTTGGGCATCCTGCTGCAGGCAGGTGCGGTGTCCCCCAAAATGAGAGCTACAGCCCAGATCCGCTTCTGCAAGGACACCGTGTGCCAGATTAAGGATCGTCTCGCACCCTTTGGGGAGGAGGAGGACACAGTCCCCTGTCCTCTCCGAAAAGCCACAGCGTGGTTGGCTGCTCGCTGGAATGGCGCAACCGGCAACAGGCTGGGGAAGCTCCTGACAGGGAGCCGGCAGCGCCGGTGTGCCGGAGGAGGGCTGCAGGGGCGGAGGTGAGAGCTGAGCTGCAGCGGGAATGTGCATTTTCGTCAGCTCCTCTCCCCGCTCCGAAATCTCGCATGACGCCCGCGTGTAGGTCACTGGCTGCTGCGGCGACGCGGCGTGTGGGCTCACCATCTGCGGCTGCTTCTGGAGCGCGCCGACCGGGAACGCCGTGCGCTGCCCCGGCGCACCCCTCCGCCTGCCCAGCCCCCGGGGCCGCAGCTGCCAGCACCCTGCGGGGGTGGCCGGGGGCTCTGCCCTTCGGGGCCGAGGGAGGGGGACTCCAAGTTTTGGCAGGAGCGGCAGCCTCGGCGCGCCTGCGCGAGCCGGCGTTCCTGCCAGTCAGCGGGGGGTGATGGAAAAGGGAACTTGTCAAAATAGCGAGATATCTTTTTTCAGGAGATTGCAAGTTTGGCTGATGGAGATAATAGTGTTGATGCGCTGCGGGGAGGGTTCGGAGAGGCATCGACTCCCCTCATGGCAGCTGCTTCAGGAGGGAAGGATGATATCAAAATCAGCATGAAATGGGATAAAAACTGGCTGCCTGATGGGCTGCCGTGTCAGACTGCAGGCAGGGAATGGCAGGGTATCGCCCATCACCTGGAATAAGCGGTGTTAAGAGCAAGCCTCTTGTGAGAGGGGGAGACCACGCCTGACTCCCTCTGGCTGTCACAGCCCATGACCCCACATGTGTGGGCGCCATGGAGGGAAAGGAGCTCAGGATCTTACCCATGGACCTTGGCCCCAGTTGCAGATATGATGCTGCTCTCCAACCAAGTGGGAAACCTCCCAGTGCTGGCTGCAAGACAGCACCTCCCAAGGCCACCTGCTGATGGCTGTCCTTTATGTCCACTGACAGTCGTCCATCCCTGCCCCTGGACATTCACACTGGCTCATTGATGGCTGTCCATCACACTCCTGGTCATCAATCAGGTGCTGTGCAAGATGCTGATGACGGTCCATTGTGTTCCCGCATCAAGGCCAGATCATTGACACTGCCTTTCGCTCCCTACGTTGATGCAGCTGTCCTCTGGTGATCCCACACCCTGACAGCTCAGCCATCAATCCTCATAGCCTTCAACTCCCTGCAGCTCCAGCCAGAGAGTGCAGGGGACCTGTGGCCCTTTGCCATCTACCCCAAAGGTTTAAACCTGCTTCCCTAGGGAACGGGGTCCTGGAGAATCCTAGGCTACTCTGATACCATCCCTCTCCCACTCCTGTCCCCAGCAATGTCCCCCCTCTCCACCTGTGAGGCTGCAGTGCCACTGCCATTGCAAACTGGTGATGGGGTGGTGACTGCTCCGTGGCTCCTGCTCCTTGCATTCATTCTGCTGTGTTTTTTGGGATGGTGATGGGGACAAGGATCATCCCATTTTCCCCCTGCCCTCAGTAGCCAGAGTGCCCTAGCAGGAGCTGCCAGATGATGTCCAACATGGGTGCAGCCCCTCCTTTGGCCCCCATCAACAGCCACGCAGTGGCAAACCCAAAGTAGGTTAAGACGCCGCAGATGCTGGCTGTGTGCCTCGCTGCTGTGGCATGGAGCTTTTGTGCTCTGAGTTTTCCCCTTCCATCTCAGAGTGCAGAGCTCTTGCCGGACATCATTACTGTTTACGCAGCCCTGTTTACACTGCCAGGTTGCAAGGGTTGGTTTTGTGCCCTCTCCCCCACCCCCAGCACCCCCTCCCTCCTGCAGCTTTTGTGGTATTCAAAAATCCCCCAATACAAAAGCCTGGAGTAGAACTTGTCTATTTATCCTCAGCCACACAGGACTGGGGAGTTTGCAATCGAGGTCTGTCTGGATTCACAGCAGAATTCCAGCTGCAGCATGACCAGGCACCACCTTGTGTGGATAGAAGGCACCACTCCTTTGTCCAGCTGCAAATTTGGTCTGAGGTCCCACTCCAGCCTGATCCAACAAACTCTCCTGGAGAATGAGAACACTGTGCTTCCCAGGGTAGTTTTAGTCCCTTCCAGGGCCCTGACCTGGTACAGAGTAGAGTGCTGCTTCCTTCTCATCCTCATCTGTGTCTGCTGCCTTTCCTACTGTAAGAAACAAGTCCCTAGTCAGCCCTTGTACTTGTTGAATTGGAGTGTTAACGAAGTCAATCAACTGTTGATTATCTAGTATTGTTGCTGATTAGCTTGTATTGTACTCCCTTTCTTTTTCGGATTTTGTCTTCACTGCTCCCTGAAAGGGGGCCTGGGACTAGAGGGGGGTAGCCCTATGCAGATAAAGGGACCCTTTGCATCATGGGATCATTTTTATGGAATAAAAATATCTTCAGACAACGAATGACACACCATCGAAAGACTTAAAAGACACCTCAAGTTGAGGGAAGGACAGACACATCTCCTAACCCTAATTTGGGATGTCATCATGTTCTACAAGAAACTGGATTAGTGTGTACCCCGGCCTTCAACACAAGGAAAGCAGTCTTCCAGGG
>VZRF01005914.1:33245-113666 GCA_013396875.1 Vireo altiloquus | reverse complement strand
TCCTTTCACACAGCTCATTTCCTATTTTCTCCTCTCAGCTGAGAGCTGTGAGTGCTGGATCTGGCCATTGCATCCTCCTGGGGCACAGCTGGGTCCTAACATGCAGATGGGACCTGGTGTGACATGGAGTGATCCCGGACTGCTGGATGCTGCAATCTGGACAGGAACGTGGTGCTTGCAAGTGGTCCAGCAGGCTCCACATTGCATTTGGTGTCTCCATCATCCCTGTTCCCATACTGCAGCGTCCTACAGACTGGCTTCCTGAAAAGGCTTGTCCTCAGCCTTTCCAAGCCTGGAAAGCCTTTACCCATGTGAGGGGCTGTGCACACTCCCTGTCTTCTCTCTTGGGAACCTCCAAGCACCCCTGATGGGGTGATGTGGAACAGCCCCACAGAGCATCAGATCCCCCAGCACGGTACTGCCTCTCCTCTTAATCAGCTAATTGTGTGTTTGGGGTTTCAGGCAAGGGCCCCAGCCTGGTGTTGCCATACCAACCACATCAGCTTCACTTTCAAACATTTACCAAGCAGGCTTGAAATGCTGAGGGGGGGTGAATTAAAAAAGAAGAGGAAGCCAAACAGAGGGTTGATGGGAGGGGAGAGAGTAAAAGGGCTGCCTGTGCCTCTTTCACAACCCCACGCTGAGTCCTGCAGGGCAGAAAGCTCTGATTAAAACAGCTCTTGCTGGGACTCAGAGGCTTTTTGGGGAACAAAAAAAAAATGCCCCTGCCTGCTGGAGACTGTCTGGGGCACTGTTGGGGATGGGATCATATTAGTTTCTTCAGCAAGTTGAGGGGAGTGCTGTGAGATGGGGGTGCCCAGGACCCCAAGCAGGAAGTCTGGGTATGGGTGTTGGGTGCTGGCTCTGGGGATCTCTCACCCCCAAATTTGACAGGGCTGATGGTGCAGGCAGCTGTTGCAATGGCTCAGTAGAGGAGGTTAAAAAAGGTGGCTTGGGGTGTGATGTGGGACAGATCTTACTGCTCAGATCTCACTGTCCCCTCCTTGTCCCCAGCCTGCTGTCATCCCAGGGTACAGAGCAGGACCTCCACTCCCAGGAGCACTGGCCCCCGCCAGCATGTGCCTGCCCTGCTTTCTGGAGCTGGGTTGGCTGTCTACCCTGCTCCCTGGCTGTCACCCTGTTCCTCCTCTCTTCCAAATCAATCTCTTTGCACCGTGCGACCTTTCTGCGAGCTGGATCAGCCCTTCCAGCTCCTCCAGCCCTGCCAAGCAGGCTCTGGGCTGCTTTCTCATGCCAGCACTGGCATGGCATGAGCCCTTTTTTGCCTGTCTATCCTGCTGCAGCCTCTCAGCAATGGCCTGCGTGCTGCAGGCATGGGAACAGCCCCAGGAGGAGGAATGGAGGTAGATGTGTGTTCCTTTTCCAGCTCATCCAGCCGCCTCGGAAAATCCATTTAACAGATCAAAATTTTATACTCTGAGCCATGCTGGAGCCCAGAGCAGAGCAGATTTCAGTTACTTGCAGATTTTGGGCAAAGGAGGGCCATGGCATGGACAGGAGACATCAGCTGCTGCAGGTACACAGGGGAGATGGTGAACAGGTCAGCAAAAGGATGACATACAAGGAAGCCAAGTTTTTGAGGATGACACGTGGCCTTTTTGGCATCCTGTCTCTTGGGATGGCCCTTTCTCTGGCATCTGAGTGCCTCTGCCCTCTTCCTGTCCCCCCCAGCATTCCCTGGCTGGGCTCTGACACCCACTTGAGTGTCATGTGAGCCTGGTGACATGCTCCTGTGGAGGAGAGGCAGCAAGTCCCTTTTTGCTGTTCATTGCTAAGGCTTCAACATGTAGGACTGCTTCCCTTGAAGCCCCTCTGCTCCTCCTCCTCTGTGCTGAGCGAATCACTCCATCCCTTCGCGCTGGCAATGTGAATCACTGCAGGCAAGGCTGCTTCTCAGGAGTTTCTTGGTCTCTGGAGATTGGTCTCTGATTTCTTGGTCTCATGGAGAAGATCCCATGCACCATGTTCCCTCCTGGCCATGCACCTCTTCCCTGCCATGCTCTGCTCCTCAGAGGCCCCAGCTCTCCAGAGACCAGCACTTGTTGAAGGAAAGGGCTGGAGGAAGTCTGTTTCTCTGGAATGAGCTCTTTCCTTCCTCTCCCAGGCATCTACGCAATCTTCACATGCCCCAACAGCCAGAGTCTCCTCATCCTCGTCACAAGGGTTTCAGGGACCTGTGCCATGCCCAGTGTGGCTCCTTCCAGTGGCCTGTGGATCCCCTGGGAGTCCTCTGTGCCACCTGTTATTTCTATGGTGACAAGAGCTGCTGAAGTGGTCACGGTCTGTGGGATGGCTATTGTGAGTCTCAGGCTGGGAGCAGATGCAAAGATCAGCAGCAGGAGTGTAGCCCAGGCTTTGCAGGGGGAGCTCTGGGATTGCCTGGGCTGCCTGGGGCTTTGCAAGCAGCCTGAGACAGCTCAGCCAGCACAGTTAGCTTATCAGCCTTGCTGAGAACCTCTGAATGGCCCAGATGGCTCTCTGCTGATGGAGTGCAGCCCTGGCAGCTCTCATCTGCTGGAGATGGTGTGTGGGCAGACCCCCTGCCTCCTCCCGTACACCCTCGGGGGCTGGTGTGCTCAGTGCTGGGTACTGGGACTCACCCAGAGCTTGCCACAGTGCAAACCTGGGCATCAACAGAGCAGGAAGGCAAATCATCCCTCTCTGGGCTGTGTATGTGATGCTAGCTCCATGGATGGAGCAATGTGGGAGTCCTCAGTGGGATACCCTGTGCTGTGGGCTGTGCTTGCTGGGCAGGATACCCTGGCGTATCCCTCCTGGATCCTGCAGCCTGCCTGGGGCTTCCCCACTATGGACCAAACACCAGTCAGGAGCTGGGGCAAGGACTTCCCCAGTCACAGCTGTGCCACAGCCACCAGGGCAGGCTGCAATCTCCAAGCTGCTGCCTGCTTTGTCACAAACATTATGCTTTGTTCTCCATCCTCACCATGTGTTCTTTTGATAGGGAAAAGCCTCCATGCCATTATTCCTGTGCTGTTCTCCCCTGCAGATGCAGAGGGAGATGCTCCGTGTGACCACTGTGCAGGTGGCGGGAGAAGGGATGTGGTGTCCCACGACCCTGCATCCCACCCCAGGAAGACTTAAGCTCATATGTAGCACATATGGGCCTCTGAGGGCTGGACATGAGGCTCTTTTCTGGGCAGCTCTGTCTGTGCATTTTACATCTGCTTGCAACCTTTCCAACAGCTTGATTTACTGTAATTCCTCTGGAAAGCAACTTTTGTGATTGCTAGCCTGGAGAACTCAAGCTGGACTTAAACAACAGGATCCTAAAGAGGCCATGAATAATTGAGCCTAATAAATATTAATAACTGTGCCAGGGCATGTAATTGCAAGGAGTGTTCTGGAAACACAGCTCTGCAGGCAAATGTGCACTCCCTGCAGGCCGGGGCAGAGCCCAGTTAACACTGGTGCTGCCAGGCCGTGCAGAGCTGTGCCAGCCCTGCCACCCTCCCCTTGGGGTAGTGGTGGCCAGGGGCAGGGGATGCTGGCCACTGTGTGAGTTTTCAGCTGCCTGTGTTTAGCAGAGGGTCTCTCCCACGACCTGATCTCCTGTTGAACACAAGCAGATTTTCAGCATCCACTGCATCATTTGGCAGGGATGTTGTCCGACTCTGAGCCGTCCTCATCCCTCAGGCATCCTGGAGGACCTGGGACACCCACTCCAGAAAGTCCTGCCTGCTCTCAGGCACAGACCATAGGAGGAATGCTCCAAACTGGAGCCAGTCTCTGGATACTCCTGGCTCTTTGTCCCCACATGCCGGATCATTTGTCTGTGGCTGGATTTCAAACAGGACTGTCCCATGCATCACAAAAATGGATGCACTGCAAAATGTGACTCCCAAGGCTAAGTGATATCAAGAAGGCACAGTCTAAGTTTTGTACGAACTAACGAGTCCTCCAAAGTTGGGATGAATGAAGACAAGACTGAGGGAAGGGATGTGCATGAATTTTCTCTTTATGACAGGACAGTGATGGGGAGTGCAATGTGGCCACCTCTCCTGACTGAGGGATGTCCTCCAGGGAGCAACTGAACTTCTCACTTGAACCCTTGCTGAGCCATTGATCAAAGCTTGAGCAGATGCAGGATCCTGCCCAAAGTAGCTGAGCTTTTTGGATGAAAGGTAAGAACAATGCTAAAGACAAAATCCAGCTGTACTCTTGCTGGGATTCTCTAGTCCTTCACTGAATCCTATGTCTGAAACAGTGCTCGTCCCTGTGGGTTTGCCAATACCTGACCAAACCCAGCATTTCCCAGTCTTGTCTCTGCTCTTTAGGGCAGATGAGGAAAAGGAGTCAAGAAGGAGTCACAAGTGCTTGCCTGGAAAGGCTCACTCTGCAGCAGTGCTGTGAGTGTGGCTGAAATGTGCACATGGAGGCTTTGCCAGAGCTTTCTGGGTGCTGCAATTCAGGGTGGGGGGCTTATAGACCCATCCTCTGCAAGAAAGCATTGGCTTTGCTACCTGATGCTGAGGGTGTGAGGCTTCTGTATAGCATACAGAGGAATGGAACAGAAAATCCCCTGAGCTTACGGCAAGAGCTGGGGGCAATTTGAGTAGGACATTGCCCACAAGTTTCTGCTTGAAAACTGTGGTGCTTGGGCAGCTGAAGGCTTGTGAATGCTTGGCAAGGGTATTGTATCCTCTGCAGGAGTTTCTCCCACACTGAGCAAGTGCTTCTTTTCCCCAAGCTGCCTGGCTGTTGAGACTGCATCTTGCAAATGCGGTTTCAGACAATAACAGCTTGCAATTATGCAGTGCTTTCAAAACCAAGATATCCTGAATTTCGTTAACGTCTTTGTATAAAACTAGCTGAGGCTGCTTTTGGGATGCAAAGCTCCAGCCTGTGCGGAAATGTCACAGCTGGATCACCCAAATCTTTATTCTGGAGATGGATCATCCTGAAGGAGATTTTAGGGCGTTGCTGTCTGCCTGGGATGTACTGCCAGGGCTCAGCCAGAGCAGAGGGTGCACAGAGACATCCTATGGTCTCTGACCCCCAATTTCTGTGATTTCTGTTGCACTGTGGGTGCAGGAGGAGGGCTGGGTGGTGGGGATTATCTATGCAGGGCTCTGTGCTCTCTGGGGGAAGGAGAGATGTGACTTGGTGAGGATCAGTACAGGAAGTGAGAATTGCTGTAAGATCCATCATGGGGCAGCATCTCATTTCTCAGCATGCAAAGGGCAAGCAAGGATTTCCCAAGGGAATGCTGTGCTGGGCTCCAAGGGACGCTACCAACAGCTCGACAGCTGCTGGATGGCCAGTAATGACTGAAGCACCTGGAGGCTGACACAGGGCTTTCCATCAGTGATGGGGATACCCACAGGGGATGAACCTTCAGCCAAGCCTCAGGTGCCACTGGACAAGGGTGGCTGACACCTGGCACGGCCTCAGTGCAACGGGATTAGATAAATGTGAGCACCAAGACCCTGAAATTCATCAGGGGGGATGCAAAGGGCAGCCCTGAGGTGCAGTGAGCCCAGGCAGGGTGCAGAGCGCGGAGCGGGGCGGTGGTGGGAAGGGCCTGTGTGTTATCGTGGACACTGGGCTGAACGTGAGCCAAGAGAGCACTCTTGTCATGGAAAAGGGAAACCACATCCTGGACTACATTAGGAGGAGAGTGTCCAGCGGATTGAAGGAAGTTATTATCCCTGCTCCTTGGCACTGGGGGGGATGCACAGATCATGGAAGCTATTCTTGAATTTCTCCTAACAGTGGCTCTCCCCCAGCTTCCTCTGTTGACACTGGGACGTGAAAATACAGATGATGATACAGAGGTTACTGCAGGAGCAATAAAGGAACTATAGTGTTACCCCAAGACACCTGGAGCACCTGCTTGTGAAATACATAGTCTTTCCTAAGCCCCATATAGTTCAAATGATACATCTGGGGAAACAAGGATCTTTACACTCGGATATTAACTTGTCGTTTGGATGAAAAATTAATGAAAAACTTGGTTGTGAAGAGCCTGGGGTTTTTTTCTGTGATAACAGATACCCCAAAACATAGGAGTACTAAAATGCTTCCAGTCCCTCTGAGCTGCTGTGCAGTCACTCTGCAACTGAAAGGCAGTAATTCTTCATCTGCTGTACTGCTTTCAGGATAGAAAACTACCTCAGCAGTACTTGAAAGTGTGAAAAAGTGAGTGGTCAGCAGCTTGGCCGACCATTGCTACGTGCAGTGCTGGAGCTCTTTGAGGAAGCAGGCAGCAGAAATCAGTGTTTGCCAGGGGCTGACTGCCCGGAGTTCGTGCTGCATAGAGAGTGCTCACATCAATGTTTTCTCAGTCCTTTTTTCTTTCCAACTCTGTCCAAAATTCGGTATTTTAGATGAGACCCATCTGTCATAGATAGGCACATTTGCGCCCCCCAGGGTTAACTCAGTACCCTGTGATGAAGAGGAACCCAAATAATTTTGGGGGTTATCACTGGTATCTCTGGACTGGGTGTTGTGTTTTGTGGGGTCCCTGAGGCAGGTGACACCTGGGTGTGCTCTCACTGCTGAGTGAAGCCATTACCATGCTGTCAATACTTCAAAGGGATCCAGCATCACGTGGCAAGGCTGGCAAGGAGGCACATTCTGGAGAGATGGTGACAAGTGGCTAGGGCAGACTTTTAAACCAGTGGCATGGGCGAACTGGTGACAAGTGGCTCTGGAGGTGACAAGCCTCATTTAACAGGGAATCGAGGGCAGGGCTCCATGCCCTGGGACAACTTTGCCCCCAGCTCCTGCCTTCATGGGTGATTGCAGAGTGCCAATCCCCAAATCCGCTCCACTTCTCAAAGCTTTTAAGCTCCCTGGGCTTTACTATGCTCAAAGACAGCTGCATGAAAGAATATTTTCCCTTTGTAAACAGATGCAGCGACCTGCTTAGCATCGATCCTATGAGGCAGGGCTTCAAATTCAATTTGTTTCCATCATATCTATGAATAGTTTGGTAAATTGATTTCTGAGAATAAAAATGTATTGACAGTGATTATAGCTGATAAATATAATTTTAAGTAATAAGATGAGGCTTATGATCATTGAATTGTTCACCTGAGGGATGCAAAAAGTGTACAGTAAACAGCATTTTTCTAAAACGTCACTTAAAGCTCTGACCTTTATTTTTCATGAGATGACTCCAATTTCCATCTCTTTTTCAAGGGAAGAAGCCCTGAAAAAGTCATGGAGTGCAGCTGATGATCCCCAAACCTGCAATTTATGCGACTGTTGTAATCGCCGCACAACCGTAACTGATGAATATGCATCACATCATTTCTATGCGTGGCAGAAAGTAACCTACTTCTGTCCCCTAACAAGCTGTGGTAGGTCTGGCTGCATATTTCTGAGACTCTGTGCCCTCAGTGGGGCTGTGGGATTTCAGGAAGGGTGGGGATACCACTGGAAAATCCCGAGTCCAGTCCTGGTCTGCAGTTTAAGAACAAATCTATCCATCTATTCCATGGGTACCAGTGCACTGATCTATTCCTGCCTCCTCTTCAGACCCACTGAAGGCAGGATTTGGGAGACAGTGAAGCAGCAGCCTTCTGAGGGTGGCTGGGATGATGGTGACCACCCCAGAGGTGGCCCAAATTAACACCTCGAAGCCAAAGCTGCAGACATGCGATAGACACAGAAGAATGGCCAAGTGACACTCTAATGAGTGTTAATGGGAGGTAGGAATTAAATCCTGCCGGCTCATTAGCAAGGGAAGAGGTGCCATCTGCTATGGCTGACAGGTTCCTCACGGTTTGTAGAGGGGGGCTACAGCTTCTGTGGGGATGTGGGGAGGCAAGACCCGTGTCAGCAAGGGTCTGTGCTGCTTTGTATGTGACAACCAGGAGCCAGTGCTGGGAAGTATTGTGTGTGAGAGCTTCCTTTGCCCAGATGGGACCTGCCTTGGCTCTAGGAAGGGTCCCTGTGCACACTTATTTTGTCCATCGGCCCTTCCAGCCCTTTCCAGCCTTGCCAATTAAGGCAGCAGGACTGGTAGCTGAACTGGCAAGAGGATGAGCTTTGATCCTGCCAAAGAAGGCTGATGGTTTCTCTGTGAGTGCCTACTACCTGGAGTCTTCCCTCCCCGCCTGCTGGCAGTGACACAAGGATGCTGTCTGGGCTCTCCAGGCACAGCCAGCTCCCTTCAGGTCCTGACTGCCCCCAAGCCCTTCACGACCAACACATTTGGGGCTGCAAGCCAGGCAGCAGAGCTTGAAGAGCTGCAACTATCACTGGGGAACACCGTGTGTGAGATACTTCTCCTGGATGGAGGAGAAGTTGCTTAGGGTCTCCTGGTTTGTCTCTGGTCCTTTCAGCCCCTCCCAATGCCTTCTGCAAGGCATCAGAAGCTGCAGCAGGACCAGCTTTGATCCTGCGCAAGGAACATGACCATCAGACCCATCCCACCACACCATGCTCATGCACAGTTGAGGACAGGAGCCAGACTCATGCTGCCGTGCCTGTTGTCCTCTCAAATCTGGAGCTGAGCCAGGAGACAAGCAGCAAGCGCACAGCAGGAAAATGGCTGGAGATGAAGCTGTGAACCTTTCTGGAGCAGTGCAGCGGTTCATGGAGAGGTTGCACTGGCTGCTGCCCAAATTCCCACAGGTGGTGACAGGTCCCTGTGTCCAAAGTGTCTGGCTTAACCAGAGCAGGTCACAGGTCAGCATCCCTGTGAGACTGACTCATGCCCTATGCCCTGCACTGCATTCCTTGCCCACCCAGTGCCTGGGACTGTCATGGCAGCGCTTCCTCCGGCTGCAGTGGGGCTGCTGCCTCAGCCTGGAGCACCAGGCACCTCTGCTGCTACTGCTCCACAATTTGTCCCGCTCCTTCCCCCAGCCTGGCCACTCCTGTGGAGCACAGCTGAGCCTCACGCCCCTGAGAGCCTGAGAAACATGGACGTGACCCAGGGAGAGAAGCCCCTGAAGAGCTGGGGTCTGCTCACTCCCTGGGATCTCTGCATGGCTGCAAAGCCCCTTGAGCCTGGACAGTGCAGGGGCCACTGGGCTGGAGGGACTGGAACTGTGGCTGTGGGTCAAGCCTGTGCTGGTGCATCGGTTCATTGGTGTGCTCGGGGGACCAGCTGCCCAAAAGGAGCTGGTTGGCATGAGCAGGTGCAAATGGAAAGTTGAGAAGTATAAAACTGTGAATGCTTCTGGGAAACACGCATGGCTGACCACAGCAATTATGATGATGAGGAGGTACTGCAAAAACACATCCTCATCTTTTAAATCTATTTTCCAAAAGAAAGAAAATGCTGTTATGCAAGATGCAGAAAGGAAAGCAATGTCTGCATTCAGTGTTTGGTAAGAAGTAAGGAAGACTGTGAAATATTTTCCAGCTTATCAGGCACTATAGGGGATGCTAGAAGACATACACCAAGGGCAAATATTTCAAAAGTAGCTGCCCGCATAAATTATACCCAAGAGCCCTGTAAAAATGGGCTGAGGGATCTTAGCTGCAATAGTCTTTATTTCTCTTATAACCGGAATTTCCCTGGTGCTCCCAGGAGGTGCTGGGGCTGACAGACCTCTGCTGGGTATCTCTCTGCTCAGGCATCCATGTTCCCCAAAGCACAGAACATCCTTCATGTGAGTCAGGCCCACAGAGATGACACGGCTCTTATTACAAGCATCTTGAAAGAAGACTGGCTGCTTGCTCTTTCTGGAAAAAGCAGGAGCAGAGTAAAGCAAAGCCGATGCAATTCCCACATGAGGTTTTAAAGGGTAATGGGAACTCATTCCATGGGAAGGGGCCCCCTTTTGCTAACTTTCCACTTCTGCCTCCTCCATCCTTGTGAAGAGAAGCTTGTGGAGAGAGATCACTTCTCCCTCAACATGGGGACACCCTGTGTCTTGCTGCTGGGAGACAGCACGTCTTTTTGGTGTGCATGGATTTTAATGGGGCTTCTCTTTTCTATACCCCTTTGGAGGTGCAGAACTGTTCCCCACAAAGAAAACGTCCTAACAGTGCTTAGTTGCTGCTTCTTGCCAACCTGCCACACAAAACATATCTCCAGAATAACTTCCTACTTATTTTGTCCATTCTTCAGCTTTTTACAGCCATTTCTGGTCATTTAATGTACTCTGAAAGGTATTCCAGGTACACTAGAAATGTAGCGGAGGTGGGAGCTCCTGTGAGAGTTTGGAGACTTCAGGTTGCCCTGACTGGGGAGAAGCAGGAGGTGGCTCAGGACAGTAGGCACCAGGAGCCATCTGCGAGGAAGTGACACCTGCCAGGGTATTCCTCCAGGACCAGTTCTGGACCTGATGACGTTCAGCATGATAGGAAATGAATATTAAATGATTGTAGATGAAATCTGCAGGCACAAGGAGACTATCAAGGAGCTAAAACATTGCAAGGACTGGGCATCTACACAGCCACCAGCAAGGCCTGGCTGGTGAGAAGCTTGTCCCTCGGGTTGTAGGCTTTTTGAGACTGAGGAGAATACATCCTGCAGCTGCTTCATTCCTGTAGACATCCAAAGAGGCAGGAAACATGGTCCTTTTCTGGATCTACTGTCTGCAAAAGATCTCCTCCACTGCTTTTGGGCAACACAGAAGCGTGGGGCTGCTGCTGTTCCGGACGTCACTCACATATTCTTTGGCGCACAAAAGCTGACCATCATTTCAATGCTGCCAGAGCAATCATTTTGGCAACACCACTGAGATGCTAAAAGGCAGAAGGGCTCAACTCTCTCCTGCTGATCTCAGGAAGTGATTGCCCTCCTTTGCTGACCTCTCATTACACCACATTTGGGTGATGTGTTCAGGTTTCAGCCCCCTCAGTACAGGAGAAACATGGATAAACTGCAGTGAGTTCAGCAGAAGCCACTAAAATGGTTTGGGCTGGAGCTCCTGCCCTGCGAGGAGAGGCTGGGGAGCTGGCTTTGTCCACCTGTGAGACGGTTTGATTTTGGGGAGATCCAAGAGCAGCTCCCCAACATCTGTGGGTGGATTATTGAGAAGATGGAGCCAATCTTTTAATGGAGGTACACAATGTGGGGCATGAGAGAGAGTTATCTGGCTTGTAGCGTAGGAAAATTATTCCCATGGGCACAGTCATGTGCTTGAAGAGGGGCCTGGAGGGCTGGAAGGATCTCCAGCCTTAGATGATTTTAGGATGCAGATGGGCATCCTGTGCAACCCAGTCCAACCAAAGTGATTCTGTGATTCCCTGATCCCCGCACTGTCCCTGTTTTGTATGGAAGGTTGGACTGAGACCTCGTTTGGTCTGTGAGTTCCTGAGATGGATTTGTCACTCTGTGAAGGTGTAGGAAGGGACTGGGGAGATCAGCAACTGAAAGTGGTCTTGTGCATAGAGAGAGCCTGAAGGAGGGGCAGAGGAAAGCTGGATACTTGGTGGGAGGACAGCCTGCTCCACCTCAAGCCTGCTCTCACCAAGTCCCTGGTGCCTAGTCTGAGACTGGAGGAGAATTGGTCATGGCAAGGACCTGCTTGGAGCGCAAGACTCTTGGAGCTAGTGGAAAAAAGCAGGACCAAACAGCATAAGGAGTCAGACAAGCTTGGATAAGAAATAAAGACAATTTCTATCATATCCTTCTGGATTTGGACTCATCCAACATGCTCTTCTGCCAGCTCTGAAGGAAATGGGAGAGTGGAAATTAATGGAGCTGCTTGGAAAGACTTTGCAAATACTTTGGCCTCACGCAGAGGGCTCTGGGACAAGGGTCTGAGAGTGGTGTGGGGCCAGGGGGTCCTGAGCAGGGCTGGGGGCTGAGTTGCTTGGGTGCCGGCAGCCAGAACTGCCTTCTAGGGGAAAAAGCAATGGGATGCTGATGTCTGCATCAGGAATGGAGCAGGACATGAGGTTACGCCTACGCCTCGGAGGAAGGAGGTTGTAAATCAGGGAATGGTATGGTGCACAGGGCAAGGAAGATGTCTGGGCTGTCTCAGCATCTGGTGGGACCCGTGTTCATTGGTGATTAATGAAGGAACTGCCGTGTCTGGATGAGATGATTAAATGTGCACAACAAAGCCACCAGGCACCCCAGCCAGCTGGCAGGGACAGTTCTCTCATCCCTACATGGCCGCATTCCCCCATCCCTTGAGGATGGTCACTGGCCCTGCTCACTGCCATACACTTAGCCTGGCATTAGCTGGCCCAGAAGCCTGCAGCAGAGTGTGCAGACAATCTAGCAGCACATGCAGGGATGTTACAGTGGTGCCACGACATCCCAAGCATCACTTCAGGACGACACTGTCACCCTGCAGTAATAAAACAGGAGGAACCAATGCAAGAGAGTTTTCTGAATTAGGTGACCCCTGGTTTCTTGTCTGAGAGACCAGGGGCTGCAGCCATGGACAAACCAGTGGGGAAAAGGGACAAATAGAAAGGCCACTGCAGTTTGTATCTTCCCAAGAGCCCCAAAGTTTGCAAAGTTGGGAATTCATGTCTGTGTGCTCTCCTCTGTCTCCTTTTATTCTTGATCGCCCCTTATGATGGACAGTTAGTAACCCAAAAAGCTACTCTATCTGATCGTGTCCCTGTGATTCTCTGGGATGATTTTGTCCTCCCTGCTAGCAAGAAACTGTTGCCTATCTTGCCATGGCTCAGGGAGAGAGCATTCATCAGTGCTGTGGGTTCTCAGTGTCCCCTGGCCATCTTGGGGTCCTCAGTGCTCCTCTGGCAGCTTTCCTGGCTGGAAAACCTATGTTTTTCAACTTTCACCCATATGGCTTTCAGGAACATTCTTATTAAAAAAAAAAGAAAAAGAAGAAAAATAAAAAAAAACAATTGAAAGTACTTTTAATGTTTCTTCCTCTGATTGTGTTCCTCAGTTAAATTAATTTAGCTGTTTGTCTCAAAATCTCCCCTCTAAATCTGAACTATGTTTCTGGTTGAACTGACCAGGTTTTGAGTCCAAGTTGTTCTGTTTGTATTACCGGCAAAACTTTGGGTTCTCATGCCTGGAAGACATCACACTGGGAACAGCTGGACAAGCTGAGGAAGGAATGGGATCTTCTGTATCTGAGACACTGCAGATGGGGCACTCGGGGTCCTTGCATCTGGGTCATTGAGATCTCTGGTCACCTTGTGCCCTGCCAAAGTCCAGCTGTGCGTAGCCTGAGCTTCGTGTGTGGCAACAGTGCAAGCACTGCCTGTTGCCGGCCTTCAGAGCTACCCACAGGCAGGCAGGGGAGGTCCTGGCATGGTTGCAATCAAGGCCAAATGTAAATTCCCCCAGCCTTGTGTTGTGCTAGCCTTGGAGAGAACGAGGGGGCTGGTGGCAGAGAGAAGAAGGAGAGAAGGACAGACCTCCCCATTTGATGTGCCTGGAGCTTGTCAGGCTTGTTCGGGTCCCTGCGCTGGCAGGAAATGGGTTGTGAGCTCTGCTCTTGGCCTGGTGTCAGCATGTCAGGCACTCTGTGTCCTCTAAGCACACGGGCATCAGAGCAGTGCACTTTATCCCACTGTCAGGCTCCTACATGAGAACTGCTCAAGAAAATGTCTCCCTCACCCCAAAAGCAGCAATACTGGGGGACCTTCTGCACCATGCTGGGGGACAACATCACATTTCAACTACCAGCCCCTCTTATGGGAGCATCTATCTGCTCTTTCCTGCCCAGCTCACCCTTGTGTCCACCCTCAGGACTCAGGGTTCATGTTTCTCCCCTGTTCATCCTGTACTGCAGTCCATCAGGAACCCCAGATGGCTGTGCTCCCTTCTTTCCCTGTGCAATCACAGCAAAGCCAGCTGCAAGCTGCTTGCTTCGTGGAGTGGCAAACATACAGATGGCCTGGGGGTCCAGAGTGAACCCTCAAGCTCGTAAGAGGAGAGAGGACAGCCTGTTTGCTTTGACAGGGACAGAGGCTTTGACTTGGGGAGAGGCTGCAGAAGTCTCAGCATATAGCTTGATAGATGCAGGATGGCTTTTCTGTGGTGTTGGCTAGGGGTCTCTGGGCCACAAGCGTTTGAGGGCTGCAAAATCCTGAGTCGACTGAATAATGAACAGCTCCAGGGAGCATCTACTGCCCCCAGGCACGGGACAGCACAAGGACAGGGGAATCTGGCTGGGAGGATTGTGATGAAGGCTCCACTCTGCCCCGAGCTGGCTGCTCAGCTCCACTGAGCCCTGGAGGATGGTGGGCTGCCCCTCCCCGAGGGGTGAGCGTGTTAATGTGCTTGGGAGGATGGAGGGGACAGCTAGGCAGAGTTCCAGGGGGGACACGGGGCACTGGGAGCCAGGCTTCTGGTGAGATGCGTTATGGACATCCTTTCTGACAGCTCTGGCACCTTTTCCCCAGCCTTGTTGTCTCCCTTTCCTTCCCCTTTGAAAGGCATGTGCCTGGGCACCCTGTGGTTTGCAGTGCTCCTAAGCTGGTGGCTGGCTAACCTGCTGGGGTTAGCACCGAGCCCTTCCTGGGAATTCCCTTCACAGATGCCACAGGGTTTACTAGCCCATGTGCTTTTGCGCCCGAGTGTGACTGCAAAAGCTGCTTGCAGAAACAGGCTGGAACTGTTTGCAAACCTTCCAGGCTGGGTCTTTGCCTTAATCTCTGTGATTAGCTCAAATGGAAAGGAACAGCTGGGCAGCTGGCAAGCCGGGGAAGTGGGACAAACATATGTGAGATCCAAAGCTTCCCAGAAATTGCAGTGTTTAGTGCTGAGGGACTGGAAGGAGAGCTCTTTATGTGGGCATCCTCAGAGTGGGAGAAGGGATCAGGTAGTGTGACTGCCCAGCAGATGCTCTGGCATCCATGGATGGGCAGGAGACCCCTGGCTGGGAAATGAGAGCAAAAGAAGGTGTGGATGCCACACCTTCCCTTGTTTCTTGTTTGTCTGGGCTTCTGCTTAAATGTGTTGGTGTTTAAAACTGGAGGAGACCACTGGGTTGCTCAGTCTTAGCCCTGCACAGTGCAGACCACAGATCACTGTGATTGCTTTGGGGTAGGAGGTGTTGCTGCCTTCATGGAGACCCACAAGGGATGCTGCTGTTTCCCAGTGGGCTTGGGGTGGGCCTGGGCTTCAGGTCCACCAGCTACAGTCTTCTGCAGCCATGTCTTCTTGGCAAGCCAAAGGCCAGCACTCTGGGACTGTGGTGGAGGTGGATGAACCCAGCACAGTGTTTCAGGGAGGTCATTAAGGGGAGGTTTGGGGGTACAATGTCAGACAGGCTGCACTCACCCCAGAAAATCTCTTCTAATGTCCCACATCACTTTCTTTAGCATATATAAAATGTCTGCTTCTGCAAAACACGATGAGGGCAGGCACCACCCAAGTCTCAGGGGAATTTCCAGAAGATTTAGAAGAAAATGTTATGCCAGTATTTGACAGGGGTACAAGGGTGACTAGAAAGATGGTGCACATGTCTGGTGAGGCACTTAGTCCCCAGCACTCACCCAAGCTGCAGGCCGTCTCTGGAAATGAAAACTTTTTAAATAAGGCAGAATTTTTTCTGGAAGTCTCAGTGTGACCCAGCAGATCC
Organism: Vireo altiloquus; assembly: GCA_013396875.1. Lineage (NCBI taxonomy): Eukaryota > Metazoa > Chordata > Aves > Passeriformes > Vireonidae > Vireo > Vireo altiloquus. The sequence goes on along the minus strand of VZRF01005914.1, from coordinate 98,196 downwards.
CAAGGCAGATAACATCAAGTGGGAAGGGAGAACAACTTGACCTCCAAGAGCTGCTTGAATGTTTGGAGCATTACCCTTATCTTTGAGGAGCTCTTGCCAAAGAGGCTGTGTGCGATCTCAGCTGGACACTACACGAGCTCATTATCCCTAAGAAAGGCTTAACTTTTTAGTTCTCTGTGATATGTGGGCAATTGGAGATTTCATCAGTTTCCAGGAAGATCTATTACTCCAGGCAGAGAGAAGCCAACATCATGGCGATGGAAGGTGAAAAGGCACTTAATGAGAGACTGGGAGGAGATTGGGTTAGTGTGATGGGGCTGATGGTGGCATGTTTGGGTCCTGTTGGGGTCCCCTGAACAGAGTTTACTTTCTGGAGAAGTTAGACAAGCAGAGGTGTGAGGTTGGACATCTTTTTGTACCAGCCTCCCTCTTTTGAGAATGAAGTGTCTTGTGTATTTCCAAGCACCTTTGCATTTGTGCTCCAAACCCTACTCCCCAAATCTGACCAATCTTTACATGTGCTGGTGCTGTCCTGGCACACAGTGAGGTGATTGCACAACTTCTGCAGCAGCAGAGGGAGTCTCTCACGCCAGGTGTGTTCAGGGTGTTCTGTCAGGCTGTGGTGTGGCTGTGCTGAGGATTGCATCCTCATTCCCTGCTCCTGTGTGCTGTAACCCCTCTGGTAAGGGCAGATGTGGGGCTGTTGGGGTCCTACTGTTTGGGGAAATACAGGTGATGCTCCAAGGGACAATACAGGAAATGTATTGAAATACAGGTGATGCTCCAAACATCCTACTGTCAAAAAAGTCTGAGGTGCCCCTTTCATGATTCTGGAGGCATGAGATGAAGAGGGGGCCGTGTCTGTGTGGGGTTCAAAGCTCCTTATCTACAGCTCTAAACCCCACAGCACTGCTAGCATCACAGCTAACCATGTCCTCTCTCCCTGCCCATCCAGAAGCAGCAGGAGATGTTCTGAACTCTGCTCCTTGCCTCTCCTGCTCTGGATTTTGATTTTAGCTCCAACACTGAGTTTCCATCTCTGGCCACAAAGCTTTGGCTGTTGTATCACGAAGGGATGCTGCATTGTGCAGCGAGGAAGGAAGAGAGTTTGGTTTCCCAGGATTTAGTCCTTACCTTGGGCAGCTGGCATGCAGCTCAGCAGGGGAGTGGGCCCTGGGCTTGCAGACCCCTGATGGTCCTGCTTCCAGAGGTGGGAACACAGGGCGAATTCAGAGAGAGCAGGAACACCCCCAAAGCTTTCGACACCGCACTGGCACACAGTTCTCCGCTGCTAGTTTGTACATCTTCCCGCTCTCCCTCCAGGGAGGCTGTTTTGCAATGCTGGCAATTCTCACAGAGAACTTCAGCACTGGAGCAGAGCCCTGCGCAGATGGGAATTAGGGCCATGGCCCTTGTGATCTTTCTAGGAGTGTGAAATTCCCTCCCTGATTACAACCGCAGTCAGTTACTGGTGGGAGACGGGGCTGATAATCTGGTCTGAATCTCATCTTGGCAACCTCCAGACTCCTGCAACATGTAGGGTCTGCTCTGCAACCAAGGTGTTGGGACAAGACCCATAGGGGGAGGCAGGAATGGGACCTCTGTTCCTAAGCTGTAGAGTTGGACCTTTGGAGTGCACAGTGCGGGGCCCCTTGGGTGCACAGAGATACCCATCAGCTGGGCCACCAGAGACAGACCAGCTTGGAATGCCCAGGGATGTGCCTCTGTCCAGTGGGAGCATGCCACAGCAGCCCTGGCTGTGTTGAGACCACCTCATTGCCCTCAGCAGAGGGGAAAGGGCTCCGTGTGTGACACTGAGTGGGTGTGACTAAGGGGAGCCAGAAGAGAAGAGGCACCCACCAGCCCACAGGGAAAACACTGAGCCAGCCAGGATCTGAGCTCTGGAGTTTGGTGGGTGGCTGCAGGCAATGTATGATGGTCCAGGAGCAGTGAGAGGGGATGGAAATTCCCTTTGGGGCCAGGGATCACGTGAGTGGCTGTTTACAGCAAGGGAAGAGCTATATGGCCAGAAGCTGGGTGACCTCCTGAGAGCGTTTGCCTGCCAAGGTTCTGGAGACATATGACAAGGATGGAGACAAAACACGTCAGTCTATCAGGACAGAGCAACTCTGGGCTCTGGGAAGTACCAGACAGGCCAAAGCAGATTTCTCTTTCCTCTTTCCTGTTTAGAGAGGAAAGATTTTGGCTCTTCTTCAGAAGAGATGCCAGCTTCTTCACTGTTTTCCAGGTAAGATCCTTTTTCCAGGGCAGCTTTGTCCTGTAGAGTGAGAAGTTGCTCATTATTTGTGAACTCAGGGTTACAGTGGATATTTGGGCCAAGTTCATCCTGAGCTGTGACATGATGGCACCACCTGAGGAGCCTCAGGCTGCCTGGGGATTTGGAGATATTCTGCCGTCTCCACAAATGGCACCTGTTCTCCTTCCCTGGGAAAGCTGTGAGTCCTAGCTGCCCATTGTAGGATTTCCTTGTGATCTATCAAATGGAAGTTGTACCTGGTGTTCCTTCTTCTGTGGAGTGTTTGTCATGGAAACTGGATGTTGCACCCGTGGGAGAGCTCACTGTCACTTGGGGAACAGACTGATTACCATGGCCAAACAGAGTGATGGAGAACTGCTCATGGCCCTCTGGGCTGGCCCTGCAGTTTTGAGATGGCAAATGGGCTTGATGAATACTGTCATGGGACATATCTGGTGGGACAGTATGTGTTTGGGTGCCTGTGAAGCCTGCTCACCACTCTCCTACCCCATTACAGACATCTATTAAAGCTTCCCCAGTGCCACAAATGGAGGTTCTTGCTTGGATATGAGCCAGCAGCACAGAATCATAGAATGGTTTTGGTTGGAAGGGACCTTAAAGATCATCTCACTCCAAACCCCCTCCCCCATGGGCAGGGACACCTTCCACTCAACCAGGTTTCTCAGAACCCCATCCAACCTGGCCTTGAGCACTGCCAGGGATGGGGCATCCACAACTTCTCTGGGCAACTGGTGCCCACGCCTCACCACCCTCTTCCTATTATCTAAGCTAAACCTAGTCTCTTTCAGTTTGAAGCCATTCCCCCTTGTTCTGTCACTACATGCCCTTGCAAATTGTTTCTCTCCATCTTCCCTGTAGGCTTCCTTCAGGTACTGGAAGACCACAACTCTTTGGAGTCTTTTCCAGGCTGAACAATCCCAGTTCTCTCACCCTTTTCTCATAGGAGAGGTGCTCCATCCCTCTGATAAACTTGATGGCCTCCTCTGGACTGGCTCCAGCAGGTCCCTGTCCTTCCCGTGCTGGGACCCCAGAGCTGGATGCAGTGCTCCAGGTGGGTCTCAGCAGAGCAGAGCAGAGGGGCAGAATTTCCTCCCTCCCCTGCTGCCCACAGGGCTCTGGATGCAGCCCAGGACACGTTTGGCTCTCTGGGCTGTGAGTGCCATGGCCAGGGCATGTCCAGCCTCTCACCCCCCAGCACCCCCAAGTCCTTCTGGCCAGGGCTGCTCTCAGTCTGATTATGCCCAGCCTGTGCTGATACCAGAGGTTGTCCTGACCCAGGTGCAGCACCAGCACTTGGTCCTGTTAAACCTCCTGGTGTTCCCATGGGTCCACTTCTAGAGCTTGTCTTTCTGGGTGTCATCCCATCCTTCAGGTGTATCCCTCCTCATCCTTTTTTTCAAGGCCTTATCCCTTTTTTTCCTGAAAGGTTGACTCCAAAGCTGAGTGATGTCAGCAGTCCCTCCCGGATGGTCATGTGCACAAGGGCACATCAGCTCCAATGCCCTGCTTGTGATTCCCTGGTGTTTGTGGCAGACACATATTTTGTAAGTACAGGTTATTTTGGCCACTGAAATTATTGACACTGAACCTACTGATGGACACCAGGGCTCTCTGGGCTGTGCTTACAGAAGAGGAATGGACTTGATCGATCGTGTTGATGATAGGTCCTGGCCTGCGGTCAGACAAGGCGAACATAACCATTGCTCCCATCTTTCATGTCTATCAAATTAAATCTCCCTGACTGTTGTATCTTGGCCTCAGTGGCAGAAGGAGGTTGGCTCTTGCCGTTTGTGCTTACCTGAGGCTTCCACAGCCTGGGCATAGTTGGAGTGAGCTGCGAAGCACTAACCATAGAATAGAATAGGTATTCATGTGACATATGGTAGATGTACTGGTTTTGTCAGAGATAAAGGCCTTTTTGGCATCCAGTGTGGTGCTCAAAGGGTTTGAGATAATGACAGATCTGATCGGAGTGTGTTAGACTAATTTATATCTGTTATTGTTATTTAGCTGCCAGTGGGCAGAGCTCCTGTGCTTGCCATGGGCTCACTTGCCTGTCTGTATACTGGAGCCTAATGCTTCTCAGTGGCTGCTCTTTGCTTTAGCAGTTTGCTGCAGTGCTGTGCAGCTTGTCACCTTCCTCTGCTGTGCCTGGGAGCATTCTGATAACATCCATGCCAATGGGCCTGGGCTGGCAGATAGCCAGGGCACCACTGCCGTTCCCGAGCTGCTATACTGGGCAGGTGGGAGCTCCAGTGTGAACTGCTAGAAAAGGGATTGTGACCTGTAGATGTGTCCCTGGAGTGTGGGTGTGCTGCACCTCAAGGTGTTTTGGGCCATGGATATGTCCATGTTACAGCAGATACTCAGTGAGGCATCTGTGGCCATGGACAGGGCCATGCTGGAACACCTCAAAGTCTCTGGGGCCATAAATGTCTGCACATCACAGCAGGCTCTCCACTAAAGGGACTGTGGCCCATGGATAAGTCCACAGCAGAGCAGGGGCAAGGGGAGGGGTTCATCACAGTGAGAGACCAGGGGTGGAAATTGTCACCATGCATTGTGGTAACCTGGGATTTGAGTTGCATGTTGTGGGAATTACTGTATCAGGAACCCCTGAGCCAGTGAAGGATGAGCCTCACGAGAAGTGGTGCAAATGCAGCAGTGACCCCATCTGAGCGGGCTTTGGTGCCCAGCAACTCCACCTAACACTCCCCCTCTCCTGCCCCCATGACCACTGTAACAGATGGAGCCCGAAGCCATGGACTAAGTGAATTCAGTGGTCATTTTGTAGCTGTTTTACAGGGATGGCCAATAGAGTAAGGATCAATGCCTGTTTGTAAATCAACGGATGGGAAATGGGAGAGGTGATAGTTAACAAGGAGGTATTGGGTGGAGTGGGACCTGAACATAGCCTAAATGGTATCAAATAAAGGGTGAAGATAGTACTGGTTTTGTCCAGGAAAGAGTAAATTTTCTTCAAAGTAGCTAATACTGTGCTGTGTTTTACATTTGTGATCAAAAACAGTGTTGATAACACAGGGATGTTTTTGTTATTGCTGAACAGTGTTTGCATAGTCTCAATGCCTTTCTTTATAATTTGAGAGTACATGAGGAGTAGGGAGTGGACCCAGCTGGGACAGCTGACCCCAACAGATCAAAGGTGTACCCCATACCAATGGTGCTGTGGTCAATAAAATGTGGGGGAAAGAAAGAGGAAGGGCAGATATTCAGAGTTACAGCATTTGTCTTTCCAAACAGCCACCACACGTGGTGAAGTATTTACTTCATCAGCATGATGAACGCTTTCCTGGAAGTGGTAAACACCTGCCTCCTGATGGGATGTAGAGAATTAATTTCTTATATTGTTTTTCTTGTGCATGCAGCTTTTGCTTTACCTATTAAATCTTCTTTTATCTCAAGCCATGAGTTTTCTGACTCTTACCCTTCTGAATCTCTCCTCCACTCCACTTGGCAGGGAGCGAGTGAGACATATGTCTAGCTGGGGTTAACCCACAACAGCTCATCAGCCTATTTTAAGTTAAGGCTCTGTTACCCCAGGGCTGTGGGGGGAGGTTGAGGCGGCTGCTGTGAGTTCATAGAATCACAGAATGTTTTGGGTTGGAAGGGGACCTTAAGGATCATCTTGTTCCAACCCCCCTGCCATGGGCCTTGCAATTCCACTAGACCAGGCTGCTCAGACCCCTGTGCAACCTGGCCTTGAACACCTCCATGGATGAGGCATCCCCAACTTCTATGGCAACCTGTGTCAGTGCCTCACCACCCTCACAGTAAAGATTTTTTTCTTAGTATCTTATCTAAACCTACTCTCTTTCCATTTGAACTCATTCCCCCTTGTCCCCAGTTGTTGACAGGAGATGTCCTGCCCAACTCAGCCTTGAACCTAAGAGCAGGAAGAGATGGGAACAGGCAGTAAAGTTTTTGTGTCTGGAAACCCATTGGGAGATTTGGATCTGGCCTCATCTTCCTGTTGAGTGGAGAGAGAAACCCAGAAGGAATGGGATAGGCCACATCTGCCAGAGCTGTGTCCTGAGAGGCTTTGGGAACTGTGGTATTTGTGTAAGGGATGTACTGTTCCATGGGAGGTAGCCGCAGGCAATGGAGAGAGCAGCACAGAATTATACAACCACAGAATAATTTGGGTTGGGAAAGACCCTTAGGATCATCTCATTCCAACCTCTTTGCCACAGTCAGGAACTCTTTCTACTAGACCAGATTGCTCAGGAACACTTTCCACTAGACCAGTTTGCCCATCCAGCCTGGCCTAGAACACTGCCAGGGATGGGGCATCCACAGCTTTTCTGGGCAACCTGTCCTGAGGATGCTCTCACTGTGCTGATAAATGCCAAGTGTACCAGCTGGTCTCACAAAGCTCTTTCTTGCCTCTACAACTTTGCCTTGGGGCACTGTGTGGGGTTTACAAACTACCACAGTGATCTTCAGTCCCCAGGCAGAGTCCTGCACAGCTGGAATTTGGGGCTGCAGCCCTCATGGTATTCTTGGTGGGGAATTTCCCCTTTGTGACTGTGACCACAGGCAGACAGTTCTGGAGGACATGGAACAGAGCCTGCACTTAGTTTGGCTGCCATGAACCCATCCAGATCTCTGCAGCATGCCTGGCCTGCTCTGCTGCCAAGGCACTGGGATGCATGCAGCCCATCGGTGGGTATGATGGTGTGTCTGCCCTTTGACCTCATGCTTGAGCCAGACACCGTCAAAGAGAATCTCTCAAACTGTCTGTGTGACTTTTCTGGAGCTGCCATTGCAGGACGTCTGGGGCCCTGGCAGGCAGCTGCTGTCGGGAGATGTCCCAGCTTCTGGCCCTGTGTCTCTTCCCTTGCTGTAAACAGATGCTCGCCTTATCCGCATGCCCAAAGGGAATTTCCAGCCCCTCACACTGTTCCCAGCCCATCACACACTGCCTGCAGTCACCCGCTGAACCACAGATGCTGGCTGGCTGCGGCATCTTGAGCAGTGTCCCAGCTCCAAAGGATGTTTTTCCCAATGTTTAGGCATGTGTCCTCTGCATCCTCTTGGACACATCCATTTGATGATGGCCAGGTCACATGGCCAGTCCTGACTCCTCAGGTCCTTGGTGCTCCTGGGCCAGTCCCTGCTGTGTGTGTGCCTGGGAGGAGGTTGCTCTGCACTGTGCAGGTCTCCTTGGTGGTGCAGGCTGTCCCCTCCTCCTAAATCGTGCTTGCCTGGTGCCAAAATGACCCTCAGGTCACTCCTCATGTCTTCTAGCGCTGGCCTCATGGTGGAGCCAGCTGCTGCCAAGTTCTGAAGGCTCTGTTGTTCTGCCCTACTACTCTGAATTACTGATCATGGCCAGTTATAATTACGTTTGGAGTATGTAACTTTTTCTTATCTTTTAACTATATCCGGGCAGGAAGAGAATTGTCCCCTGCATAGCTGAGCTCCCAGAGCCCCCCTATCCACTTCCCTCTCTTCTAGCAGCTGTTTCCTTTCCATTTAGGCTGCTTGAAACAGCTTGGCCAACCACTATTCAGGTACCCTCCTGGCAGTGGTACTCCTTGATGTCAAGCCCTGATGCTCATGGCCCATGAAGCTGGCAGGAAACACAGTGGGTCTCTGCCTGCTGTTGGTGCCTGACACCTCCTCCTGCTGTGGGGCTCCATCTCTCTTTTCTTTCTCTCTGCTGCTTGCCTTTTCTACTGCTGCCTGGGCATTTGGCAGCTGCTTCTTTGGCTGGGCTGTCTGGCTGAGCCACCACAAGGAGCAGAGCCCTTCTCTGGTGTTTTCCAGTCTTGGCTGAAGCATATCCAGTTCCTAGTTTACGGCATGCTGTAATGTCTTTTGCAAAATCTCCAGAGCCTTCTCGATGTTTTCCTTCATTTCCCTTTGGCTGTTTTTAATTCCTCTGTCTCCACACACACAGCCCTCACCCACCCCACTGATGGACTCACTGAATGTGTCAGCTGCTGTTTCCTCTGGAGGCTGGTTCAGGATCTCCTTCCCATGGAGCTGAGCTCGTGCCAGAAGTGTGGGGCAGAGCGGGCTGCTGGGTGTCTGCAGCGAGGCTCTGCCTTGTGTCAAAGTCCAACATCCCAAGGCAGAGAAGGAGCAGCTTCCTCTCCAGCAACACTCAGACAGCTTTTTTTCCCAGCAGCTTCTCAAGTCTCTGTGAATTCACACGCCAGAGCGATGCCTTCGCACGAAGCGCACGGAGCTGTGCATCCCACCCCAGACAGTCCCTGTCCAACCCACCCATCTCCCACTGCCCAGAGCTCCAGCTCGGCTGGCACACACCTGCCCTGCTTTGGGAGCTGCTGCTCGCTTTGCCGCGAGAGGATTTATGACTTGTTACATCTCCACTTTCAGTGAAGGCTGGGTTGGCGCCAGTAGTTTCCACTGAGTTTTACGCTTCCATACGAGGACCCATGGGATTTCTGGATGGAGTATTGATGTTCTTCCCTTATTGACGGAAGAGGGAGGGTTGTGGTTGGTGGAAGGGCTGAGGACTAGCTGATAGGGGCTGTTTTTGGAGGGTTGTGCAAACAACAGTTGAACCTCTCTTCGTTGAAGTGTGTCCCGCTTTCTGCCTTGTCCCTTTTCCGACACTATTCTTGGCCACCCCATGGAGGTCTCCACTGTGCCGCAGAGCAACAGGCTCTGAGCCATCACCCCTATATTTTCTGGAGACGTAGTGCACACTCACAACATCCACAGTCCAAAAGATCCCATGTGCCTGGAGCAGGGGGAGCTGAGAATTGAGCAGTGCTGACCATGTATTTTCCATGGGGACACAAAATACATATCTTACCCAGTCCCTTGATCTTGGGTCTCAACAAGGCCAATGAGCACATGACTCAGGGGACGCTGAGGGAAGAGAGCACTGTTCCAGGGTGCAGTTTTGCTCAGGTCCCTCTCAGGCTGCTTGCTTAGCCCCTGAGCATTTTCAGCATCCTTCCCTGAACCTGAGCCACTCTGCAGCCATGTTAGCAACCAAAGGGTTAACCCACACCCATCTGGGAAATCAAATTATCATCTGGAGAAACGTGGAGTGTGTGTGAGGCAAACTTTTCAAGGCTGAGGACCCTCTCCCAGCCCAGCTGGCTTCAGCACCCGCGCGCTCCCGGGGAGCTGTTTCCTTGCCCTTCCCAGCATGTTGTGCTTACGCTGCTCTTCCCATCGGCCTCGCTGAAGGCCGGGGACAGCAGCCAGCAGGCAGCAGGCAGCCTGCCCAGCTCGTGTGCCGCCGGCTTCCAGCAATTCTTTCCCGTGTCCCAAGAAATGTGTCGCTGTTCGACATTTCTATACGTTGTGCCTGGCAGTGGGCTTCCCTTCCCAGACACAGGGGTTTTCCATGCTGGGATTTGCAAACTACCTCTGCACAGGGTCCTGGGAATCAAAGCCTCTGCAGAAAGGAATTTGTTGGTCAGCGGGTTGAACTGAGCTGTGCGACCCTGTTCCTGTCAGCAGTGACTTTGACTTGGAGGCAGCATCCACAAGGATTTGGAAATTCCCAGTCCCACTGGATGGCCCCTCTTGATGCCTTTGGTTTGAGGAGCTTCTCCTCCCAGCCCCGAGCTTCCTGGGGAGCAGATCTGTAGTCTGGTTAAGTGGGACAGAGCTGGGGGCTTCTGCAGGGCTGATGGTCAGCCCAGGTGTGGATGAGCAGAGGGCTGAGTGCTCAGGAGAACGGATCTTCTGGCTGAGTTGAGATGCTAGGAAACTGTGATGCTAGAAACCAGGGAAGTAATCCACAGATGAACTCCAGGTCCCGGAACTCTGGTGTTCCGGTGCAGGGTGCAAGCTTGGGAAGCATTTGGGATGGGATCTTGAAAGAGCTCCTTCAAGGTGCCACGGTGGTTTTACTGCCTGGGAAAGGATCACAAGCAAGGCAGCGAGGTGACCTTTGCTATGGTCCCACTTTTTCTGTGCTCTCTGTGTGTGGGGACACCACAGTGTCTGCCTAGGACACCCTCCCCTCTTCATGCACTGTGGAAGTGCCTCCACCAAGGGGATGCAAAGGGTGGGAGCTGGGCTGCCTGAGCATGGGGGTAGCTGGAGGCATGATTGTACAAAGCCCTGTTGCAATGGCTCTGTACAGTGTCAGACACAGACCCTGTGGTCAGAGAGGGATTCTCTGTAGCTGAGACACCTCAGAAGGTGTGCAGCCTGGTTATGTATCCCTCCTGTCTGCCTCCATCCTGCACCTATGAGCTACAGGAAAAGGACGGTGGTTACAGTAGCCCAGGATGGTGAGAGAGGTTTACGTGAGTGCATGCAAGAAATTGTGTCTGGCCAGAGTGGCTGCTGGCAGCCTCTGGTGTTTGAGAACCCTAAAAAGCCTTGTCTCCATCTCCCTGCTGTCAGTTCCTCTCTTTGGTTGGAAAAAATGACCAAACCCGAAAGTTTGGTCATCCCTGCAAACTGTGATGCTCACTCATCTCTCCTTGCCAGAAGCTCCCTGTTTTCTCCCTGGGCTGGGGGAACAGGTGACAGAGCAAGGCCCATCAAGAGGAAGGAGTGAATGGGAACGCTCTGAGGGAGGGGAGGCAGAGGGGGAGATGGGGCATGGACCCCCAGACTGATTTCCAAGGGCCCTTGCAGCTCAGGCATGCAGATGTGTCTGTAACAGCCAAGTACCCCTTTCCCTCCTGGGAGCTCTCCAACCACCTTCCTTGGGAAGAGTGAGAGTCTGCTCACCCAGATGCTATGTTAGAGGTGCAAATCACAGCAACAGGGAACTGCCAAAGACTGATGCCTGTGGGAAGGAAAACGCGTGCCCTGACCCTGCTCAGCAGCTCAGACTGTGTTTGGGGCTGGCCTCTGGCCGGAGGTTGCTGCTGTGGTATCCTGAAAACACTCAGAGAGCCAGGGACTTTCCAGGAGATTGCTGCCGTGGTGGGACACAGGCTGGGCAAGGAAGGAATCTAGGCTCTGTGCTGGGAGTGCAGAGCTCTCCTGGGCTCCTTTGTGAGCAGAGGAGTCCTGTGGTGGACTGGTCTGTGCTGGTGGCAACTTGTGACGTCTTCCCTCTGTCCTACATCATTTGTCTTGATAGCACACAGGCTCTGGGAGACACTTGACCAGGGTGGATTGCTATGGGATCAGAGCTCCCCCAGTTTCTCCAGCACAGGGGCAGTCTTCCAGCTGTACCAAGAGTGGGGATTCATCCAGGTGCTCAGCACATGGGCACTGCTGTCTGGGCAGGTTCCACAAGTAAAGGCTGGAAAGGCACTGAGAACCAGCATGGCTCTCCTTTTTCTGCCCTGTCCTGATGCCACCAATGCTTTAGGATTGGAGGGCTGGGTGACAGCACACAGGATGCCTCTGGGGACCCATTCCCCATGCTGCCAAGGAGATGCACCTGCAGACAACCTTCTACTGCCCATGTCCCATGCCTGCTGCTCGTGCCAGGCTCTGCTGCCTGACTCCACACCAGCCTCTGTGTTGCACAAGTGCGTGGGGAGCTGCCTCCCCCTGTCTGTGTGCTGAGTGCGTGGGTACCCCCCTCAATGGGATCTCCATGCACAGGTGATGGAGGAAGCCCCAGGAGTGCAGCCCTGGCACACTGCCCCAGGCAGTCTTGGAGGAATTCTGGTCTCCTGGCCCAAGAGTGGGCTGCATGGCACTTGTTGGTGATCCATGACTCCAGCACTGCCTTCTCCCTGCTGAGGGGAACAAGAATGTGTGCACATTACACAGCTCTGCTCTCCACAGCAGCTGGGACTTCGGTCTTGTCCTGGGTTACTCATCGTCCTTAATGACTATTTATCAGGGTAATTATCAGGAACTGGTGGAAAGTCCTGCGGTGACAACCCAGCTGTCAGGCAGTGGGGCTCTTGAAGGGGTTTGACCTCCATTATCGTTGGTTAGACCCCATGAGGGCTGCCCATCCCAGTGGGGCTCCCAGGACACAGCTGGCACGAGCATTGGGACCAGAGCTATCCAAGGAGCTGGAGGCCAGGATGAGTGAAGAGGGGCTGCTAGCAGTGGGTGGTGAAGGATGGCAAGGGGGACTTCTTGCTGGTGGGGGTTGTCCAGGAGGTCTGGAGTGATGCTGGGACATCATCTCTTCTCAGAGGGGCTCTGGAGCAGAGTGAGAGGCAGCGACACCAGATGCATCACAGGAAATCCCAGTTAAATAGCGAGGCAAAGGTTTTCAGCTTGGGGACATTTCAAGCACTGGGACAGGTTGCCCAATGCAGTTGTGAAACCATCCTTGGTCTTTTCCAGACCGTGCCCTGGTGACTACCTGAAAATGTAAAGGTGTCCGACCATCCTTTCCCCAGAGCAGAACTGGTGTCACACTAGTTGCTCAGGGCTTGGTCTGGTCAAAAAGGCCACCTCTTTAGATGGCTTTTGTCATCACAGGAATTTCCTGTGGGGTCCTGTTCAGCTCTCTGGGTCCACTTCTGCATAGTCCTCATCTGTCCAGCTATGTCCAGCTGTGCAGGGTCCTGCCACCCTGCCTGTGGGTTTTTATATCCTTGTCAGCACATTCCTTCAGCTAGTCAAGGTCCCCACTCATCCTCAGCTCCTCAAAATTTGCTATCAGCACCAAAATATGGTGGGGTGGGCTGTGCTGTTTCCCCCAGCCCCATTGGAGCGTGGCCCTCAAACATCCCAGCCCTACAGCTGTGTTCAGCTCTGTTCAGCTGGGGAGGCCCCCGAGGCAGCCAGACGTGGATGGGGTCTCAGGGGGAAGGGCTGTGGGCTCACCCCGAGCCACTTCTCACCTATTATTTGTGTCGGTGGTTTGGCTTGGAAACAAATCACGAAGTGATTTGTGGGGGTGCTAAACAGGTTGACTCCTTGGTTTCTTTAACAGCTTGGCCACCTTCCAGGGTCCCTTTCACGGGAACAAACACCCGACCCTCTGAGAACAGGTAGTGGCAAGTTGTGAGCCTGTGTAGGAAACTGGAGCCCACGAACTCATCTAGCTGTGATGGGAGCTGTATCTCCAGCATGTCCCCCACCTGGCACCCCACGCGGTGATGGGCAGCTGGGAACAGGACAGGACGTGTCTGTAAAGGGGGGCTTGCAACTTACAGGAATCCCCCACCCTCTACTTCTGCAGCCCATTGCGGCTGGTGGGCAGCCTGCCAGGCTATCCGAAAACGAAAGCAAGGAATCCAGAGATAAATAGGAGCAGCCTCAGCATGAGGCAGCAGTGCGTGTTCTGCTCTCAAGCCTTGCCCTGCTCAGCACCCAAGGCAGCACCATGGCTCTCCGCCTCTTCCTGCTGCTGCTGCTGCTGCTGGCTGCCACCCTCCTCATCACCCAGGCTCAAGGTGAGCGGTCGGGAGCCCTCCTGCCTCCTCCTGGGGAGGTGGAGCAGGGCGTGCGGGTGCTCCGTGGGCTCTGCGCAGGGTGCCGGCTGGTGAGGGGCGTGTTTTAGTGCACTGGGGTTTGCAGTTGTGTGTAGGGCTCTGTGTGCCCGTGTGCCTGCGGCATCGGCTTGCAGTGCTTGCTTGGCTTGGGAGTGCATCCGTGTGCAGGTGGCTGGTGGGGCAGCAGCACAGGCTCAGAAGAACAGGCAGGAGAATGCAGTTCAGTCTCTTTTCAAGAGGCTCATGTCTGCCTCAGTTTCCCCTCCACCACTCTCGGATGTGGTGTCTCCTGTTGCTGGGGCCAGGTCTGATCTATAACTGGGCACTGGGGTTGAGAGCTTCCCACATTGCTGCCCAGGATCACCCCCACCAGCGACACCAAGCAAGCCCTGTGCTGTCAGCTGGCTCCGTGTGCTGAAGGTGTCCTGACTCACCGACCATCCCAAATCCCACATCCCCTCCTTGCTCACAGGCATTGGAAGCTTGGCCTCAGACTGCTGCCTGAAGTACAGCCGGAAAGCCATCCCCCGTGGCGTGGTGAGATCCTACCGCCTCCAGGGACCCGAGTCGGGATGTTTGCTGCGAGCTGTTGTGTGAGTATCCTGTGGCGGTTAGGACCACTCGGAACAGTCTGGCTTCATAAAAACCCTCCCCTGTCCTCCTGCTGCTCCCTCCCCAGCAAATCTTTCTGCTGCTCTCCCAGGTTCACCACCAAGAGGAACAGGAAAATCTGTGCCTCTCCCAAAGATGACGCTGTCCAGAAGTTGATGCAGCACCTGGACAAGAAGGCCAAGAATGACAAGGACACGAAGCCACAGATCCAGCGTCCCAGGAGCAGACCCAAGAAGCAGAGGCAGCAGCGGGTCTGAGTCAGGCCTGAAGAGGTAGGTGAGTGGGGTCAGTAGGGTGAGGGTGCTGCACCCCATTCTAGATCCTTCTGTGTGGGAGGTTGGGTGCTCAGTTCCTGGTGCAAAGCCTGGGAGAACTGTCAGAGCCATGGCTGGAGCACGGAGGCACTGAGGGAACAGCTTTCTCCTGGTTTGTGCTTGCCTTGAAATTAAATGTGTTTCTGGAGCTGCTGGCATAAGGCAATGCTTGGGGATGGGCAAGATGGGTCACACCAGGGAATGGCCCCCATTTGGGGTGGATGTTCTCGCTGAGACCCTCTCCAACTCACCCCCTCCTCCTTGCCTTTGTTAGGACAGATGCCTTCCCACTGGTGACTGACCCACGGCCCGGCAATGGCAATGGACATACGCAAACCACACACCCACCCACCCGCCAACCCCAGGGCGGAGATGGGGCAGGCTGGGGAGGGTTCCCGCTGCCCCAGAACCTCTTTATTGCTGCTATGCCTGACACAGAGATTCCCCAGCGCCTGCAGTGCCTGGGTGCTCTCAGCAAAGCAGGCACCCACGTCCTCACTTTTCCCATGGCCACATAGATGGGGACCTGGGAGTGGGAGCTGAGCCATGGCCCCTAGGGGGAAGTGGACAGGCTTCCCACTGAAGGGGAGTTATTTAGCCTAGCAGGATGGCCGCTTTTCCTATGACTTTTTTTGGGGGATATTATACATTTGTATTTATATTTGAAAACTGTGCTTTCATTCAGTCTTCCTGAAAGGCTTTTCTTCTGTCTCCTTGCGCTTCACAAAGTAGCCCTTATGCTGCAGGCTAGATTTTCTGGAAGATTTCTTTTATTTTTCTACCAAATAAACCATTTTATTTTCCTCTCATCTCTTTGCTCCTTTTTGGCTTGCAAGGCCGTGGGGTACTAGGCAGGTCCCAAGTCCTGTGGTCCTACTTGAGCTGCTTGCTTGGTGCTTCTTTGCAGAGCAATTAATAGTGGCTGAGATGGAGAGTTTTGAGGTAACAGTGTGGCTCTGTGTCTGGGCTGTTCTAGTCCTTCAGTTTTTATGGTGCACTGTTGCATTGCAGTTTGGATAAAGATAGCCACAATTTGTCCCTTTGGGTTTTTTATTTTCTTTTTTAGGTACAACATTTCCATGAAATAAGAACTAATTGTTCAATTTAGGGGAATTATACCCTTTTAGCTCCCCTGGCTACAAAATTGCAATGAAATCAGAACAAATTGTTCGGTTTAGTGGAATTTCACCCCTTTCTTTCCCCTGGCTTTGCTTGTGTCAGGGATTCAGACACTATTAAGACAAATGCTTAGTTTTCTGCGAAAAAAAGAGCCAGGAACTCTCTCATACTTATTTACCAAATCTGAAAAGCCCACATGGTGAAAAATGCATGTGAGGCTGTGAAGGTGGAGGAATAGAAGATTTCGTAAAATTCATTGTAGACTTTCTGCAGCCATTTGAGAGCAAACCTCTGTCAAAGGGCCTTTTCTGTCCCAAACCTTTAGTGAGAGAAGTCACTAAGTAGAGGACACCTTTAGTTGAGACCACAAGTAGAGGTGGGACAGACCCCTGGGAGGGGAAATGGCATCTCCCTGTGCCTGCAACCCACCCTCCTTGGCATGCTGAGAAGGAGCAAATTGAACAGCTGTACTAAAGCCACATTGCTATCTGCTTGCAGAGATTTTGAACGTGGACTTTGGTCAGTAAAGGTCTATTAAGTCATATAAATGCAATAATAGGATTTTCAGAGCTTAACAGTATCAGCATGGGCTGTGTGTTTGTTGGAGTAAAGCTTGTAGCTGAGTGTTTCTACCAAGTACATATATCTGGCTTAACTGCTTTATTAAGAGGGCATTTTGATCTATTATTTTGAGGCTGTATAAAGTAACTGTGAAGTCCAAGATACCGGTCCTGAGCACGGGACAGGCGCTGAGCTGTCTCCGTGCCGCCGCCTCCTCCACACGGAGCACGCGGCCGTCTGCCAGACCGGCTTTTGGACAGGATGTGTGGCAATAAAATGTATTCTTTATAACCTAACTCACTCGTTACGGCTGTTGTGATGGGCTCTGGTGGGGTGGGAAGGGCTGCATGGTGGGGTCCTCTCCTGCCCCACACACCATCATCTCCCAGGTCCAGGCTTTTGCAGCGTTCCTGCATGATGCATCCCTGGGGTGCTCGGGCTGGGAGGTGCTGGCACAGGGGAGCGGTGCAAGTCCCCTCTCTTGTAGCTGTGGTGCCCTGGCTGCTCATCTGTCCCCAGTGAGGGGTTCTGAGTTTCCAGCAAACATGGGCACAACACTGGTTTGGACACTGCATCTTTGCTCATGGCCGAGCCTGTCCCTCCAACTCTGACCCATCCTGGACGTGCACTGCTTGTTCAAAGCTGGGGCTCTGTGCTCCTTGATGCTTTGGGATAACAGCAATAAAATAGTTTATTAATGAGGCTTTGCTGGGAGCCTGGGAACTGAGACCTGCACAGAAGGAGTCAGCTGTGTGTGCTTGGGAGGGCTGGAGGCAGCCCTGTGTTTGATGGGGACATGCTGCATCCATGGCTTAAGGTTGGTCCTGCCTCTGATGAACTCCTTGTGCTGGTTGTGGTGTCAGGGGATTGTGAAATGGTCAGAAAAATTCCCAAGAAATGAGGTCCAGCCCAATACATCTGCAACCACAGACAACTAAGCATGAGAAAACAGCAGGAGAGAGCCAGCATGTGAAACATGCCCTGGTCTCTGTGAGCCAGCGTGTGAAACAGTCTCTGTGGCTGTGGAAGTGAACACCACACAGGAGGGCTTTTTCCCTTTAAATGCTAGGGGGGCATTAGGCTAAAACAGCTTAAAAAGACATGCCAGTGCTGGTGTTCTCATTTGCCCTAAAATTTACCCAAACCCCAGGGTCTGGAAGCACACCAGAGTTTCTCCCGTGCTCAGGAAATCACACGTGAGCATGGACACAGATGCACAAATGTATGTGCCTGCACAGGTGTTTGCACTCCCCTTCCAGCTTTACTGCCAAATGCTGCTTCCCAGGAAAACAAGGTGGTGGGGCTCCTCTCGAGGCTGGTGTGAAGCAGGTGGCCACAGTGCTGCTGCTACAGTGAGATGGCACCAGAGAAACACCTCCAAAGATATTCCCCATCAGAGGTGATGAGCCGGGACCTGCAGCACTCAGCGGGCGCCAGAATTCCTTCTTCACCAAGGAACTGAATCCACGGACCCCAGCTGGGACAAGAGATGTGAAGAAGAGGGTCACAGAGGGTGCAGCAGTGAAGCAGCATAAAGAAAATTGCACAGCTGTACGTGCTTACAGGGCAAGCCTGCTGCTTTTCCCCATGTGCCAAGATAAGGCAGTGTTGATGAAGTGTGTGCTGGGGTAGTGGGTGAGCAAGGGCCGTATAAAAGCCTGCCTAGATATAGAATCAGATTGCAGGGAAGGAAAGAAAAGTTGCAACAATGTCAAGCTGAGTAAAAAGTCAGGAAAGCTCAGCCACCCTGGAGCAGAAAGGCTTCAGCGACAGCAGAGAGCAGCCAGGCGAGACAAAAAACAGAATGCAGCCAAGAAAGTCTTGAGCCCAGGCCAAATGATTAGGTCAAGTCATTAGCTGGTGCAGACGATGCTCCAGGGATGTGCCAGCAGCGGAGTGCTCTGGGCTGTGATGCCAGGCGGGACTCCAGCGAGGCTCACCTGGACATAGGCACACCAGCTCCATCCCTCCATGCCGTGTCCTTGCCCAGCAGCAGGAGCTGGCTGTGCTGCTGCAGCCTCACAGGGGCCAAGGGCTGCTTTTGGGGCTGCATGGGTGTTAGAGGGCTTTGGTTCCCAAGCAAGGCTTCAAGGTGTTTTTTGGTGTTCTCTCCACCAACACTGCTCTCATGAGGTCTGCCATGGTCTTGAGAGCAGAAAGGATGTGGGAGAGTGGCTGGTGGCAACAGGGGCTCTCACCCTTCCTGCCCCAAGGTATTTCCCAGGCCTGGCCACCCCCTGCCACTCATTCTGTCCTAGAGGGCACAGCCCAGAGCTTCCTCTCAACCCTTTTGTTGCCTACTTGTAACTCCCAAGTGTCCTCCTCCCCCCACCTTACGTTTTGCTGTCTGAAGACCCTTGGCTTTGGGGTGTCTCATGCTGCTATTCCACCTTCCATTTCCCCAGAGACCAAGGTTCCTCTGCTTGTCTGCCATCCTTGTCTCCCCATTGCAGATCTGCTCCTGGGCTGTGGAAAGCATCTGCTCTACTCTGAGGATGTCGTGGTGGGGCCAACCTGAGCCCTGATGCAGAGCTGCAATAAACCAAGAACTCCACAGTCTCCCTGCCCATTGTCAAAGAGCCAACTGAGCAGTGGGAGCAGTCCCCAAGGGTTTATTCTGTCCCATATTCTTGTAGATCTGTCCGCAGGTGAATTTGATGTGCCGCCTCACTGGGCATCCTTCCTTGCCAAGCCATGCAGGAGATGTCAAGGAAATTGCTTTTTGTACAAGTCTTCAAGCTGTCCCCAGCCATCCCCTCTGAAATCCCTGGAGAGGTTGCAGAGAAGAAGGCAGAATGATGGCAGGGAGTCAGGGCTGGGGGCATCCCACCTGCCATCTCTGCTATTTGCAGGAAGCTTCTGGCTGGGAAACTGCAGCCCAAAGGTGATGCTGAGGGATACATGTGTTGCAGGGATCCTGGGAGATGGTCACTTGCCTAGGAGTGTAGAGCAATACACAAATGAAGGTTCTTCGATCTGCTGCTCATCACTCATGGTGACCTCTGAGCAAAGCCATGACTTAGTGTTTTTTGCTCCCTTACCTGCATTTAAATCAGATTGAGTGTGTTGACTCAGCTAGAGGAGATCCAGTGGGGCCCTGAGCCCCACAGGCTGCTGTGGCCTCAGTCCCTGTGCTACACCAGGTCTGGGAATGTGGTGGGAGCTGTGGGAAGCTGCCACGAGCTGGGTGTTGCAAGGGGAATTGAAGCAGCTGCAATGCTTGCCCAGTATTTCCCAATTAACTGAATGCAGCCAGGCCAGACCCCACCCCAGGGACTGGCTGTAGCTGGAATTTGCTGAAATCCCCCCTTTGCCATTTACAGCTCCATAGCTCAGAGGTGGAAGGCAGACCACTACCAGACAGCCTGGGCAGCAGCCGTCCTGGGGGCTCTTGCGGCTGTCAGGTGTCCAGGCAGGCAGCAGCATGGTCAGTGCTCTCCGAGGAGAGCCCAGGGGTGAAGGTGATACCCACATGGTCTATTTACATTTTCAAGGGTTGGATTTCCCACAGGGATCATTTGTTCCTTATGATTTCCACTTTAATTAACAACTGCATTATCAAGGTTTTTGCAGGAGTGAGTGCTCATGGATGCTTCACCCTGTTTCCTGTGGGGCTGGAGCTCCAGTGCTCCCTAATTGCTCAGGAACAGGCTTAAATGAGTCAGTGCACATGATGCTCTTCCCTTTTCCCTAGACCCCTGCCTGCTTGTGCCTCTGGGGACCCTGGACCCTGAAGCATCCCTGTCTTTCCCATCTTTTCTAGTCCCTGAGGCTCAGTCCCGCAAGGGGGATGGGTGATCTTCCTGGATGCCATAGGGATGCACTTCAGAGATGACTACACTTTTCTTGGAAATTCTACTGACCCCAGTAGAAGGGATGACACCCGCCACATTCCCCTTTCACATTTCAGGCGGAAAGCCCCTTTCCTCGCTCTCTGCTGCTCTTCCTGGGGAGCAGAGGCGTATGAAGCAGCTGCACTTTCACCCACTTGGCTCTCAGACAACTGTCATGAGGAAGAACAACCTCCTTTTCCTGCCTGTGTTGTTGGCAGGGGCTGTGGGGGCCCAAGGGGTGGGGGTCCCCTGCAGCCAGAGGCGGCTGAGAGTTTGAGCCCCAGATGTATAAGTTCCCAACTCGGCGTGCTGCTTTTGGTGTAGAGGCAGTTGGGTGCCAGCAGCAGGAGGGAGAACCTTGTGCCAGGGAAGTGGCTGGGGACACCCCTGCTTGCCATGGGGTGCAGGACCCAAAAGTGCCTGGAGGGGAGTCCCACAGCACGGGACTCCCAGCACCCCTTGGTTGTGCTCCAAGATCTGTCAAACACGCTGAACATGCAAGGAGGTGAGGATTTGCTTCCAGGCAGCATCCCCAGCACCCCTTGTCAGTGGGTCAGGGCTCCAGTCTTGGGACCCACTCTTTGCAGAGGGCTCCACACTGCCAGACCCACCGCCCAGTGAGGAGCTGGCTCTGGGTTAGGAGCAGTTCTGGCCACCAGCAACCAGGAGCTGTCATCCTCCCTGCTGTGACATCTCTTTGACAGTGTCCTGAGGAGATTAAGTAGAGACCTTAAGTAGAATCAGCCTACATCCCCACACCTGGAGGGAGCCCAGGGCTGATGACGAATGCTAATCCTCCACCACCTAAACTTGCCTTCTGCTGGCTTGTGAGTGTCAGCAGGTGCTGACTGAAGTTAAGCCGGCACATCCTGTTTGTGCTACTCCTCCTGCCCACCAGGACCCACCTGATCCCTTCCCCACAGCGCTGGCTTGCCAGGGCACAGGAGCAGACAGAGGTAATGCTTTCCTGATGGAGGAGATCACCCCACACATCAGGCTGGTGCCAGTGCTGGTGCCAGTACATGGATGCAGCACCATGTCTGGTGGCATGGCTGGGGTCTCCTCTTGCTTCTTACCATGCAGTGGGGAAGGGGCAGAGCCTCTCCTACTGCTGAGAGGAGCAGAGGGACTCACTGAGGTCCCTGGGTCCCAGCTCCATGCCTTGCACCCGGGTAGATATTTATCCACATGGAAGGGGTCTGCACAGTGCTCTCCACTGAGGTGCAAGGACACTCCAAAGCTTGAGCAAGGGAAAAGGTGCAGGCACAGAGACCCTGCTCCAGGGTTTGTTCACTCCTGTTTCAAAATAATTTTCCTGTTGTTAGTGGGAATTTATCTGAGGTGCATCTGGTGCCTTTACGTTTGTCCTGTCCCTGGGTGCCTCACAGAAGACTCTGACTCTGGCATCTCAGTCTCCAACCCGCTATAGTGCAGCTGCTGACAGCAGTGAGCTTCCATCATTCCTTCCCTGGGCTGACAACCCCAGTGCTCTCTGCTTCCCACAAGGGACTGAAGCAGCCTGGTTTAAGGGACATCATTGCAGGTGGCACTGGCAATGGCACGGTGGTGAGTCACCACGCCAAGGAGAAACAACCCCCGTCCCTGTGCTCCTGTGAAGATTCAAAGCGGGAGCGCTGGTCCTCGCTCTCGGCAGTGCCCACGCAGCGGGTGAGCTGCTGGCACCCTTCACCGTGCATACAGCCTCCATGGGGGATTTCTGCTCTTGCATGGAGAAAAGCTGTTTACAGGAAGCTCTGTATCTGCTTTCGCCCAGAACCTATTTTCTGGGACACCTGGAAATCAGGTTGTCTTTTGTCCTGTGAGACCTTGGCCCTGGAGAGGAGTGTGCTGGCTGGACTCCCCTCTCTCTGCCAGTTTCAGATGTGCTCCCACGCAGGCACTGGGAAGGGCAGGGGGAGATAGCCAGGCTCCAGCAACCAGACGAGGAGACTCTCAGGGGGAGACAGACATCACCTCACTACCAACATATCCCCCAAAAATGGGGTTGAGGCAGGTTCTACCCCCCACAGCACCACAGGGTTGAGCCTATGCAATATTTAATGTGAATGTCCCAGAGATGTCTTGGAGAAGAGACTGGGAAATGTGTGGGGTGAGACCCCACCATGTGCCATCCCAAGCCCTTGGGGTGCTTTCACAAGGTAAAGGGACCCTGGAGGTGCCTGGTCCTGACCAGCAACACCTGTGGCCTGAGTGCTGGCAGAGAGGGCAAGAGAGTGTTTGGCTACGGGACCACGGAACAGCTGGCTGCAGGGAAAGCAGCTGCTGGGATGTTCGGGAACTGCTCAAAGATTAAAATCCAGCCTGTGGCAAGACTTGTTACAGCCTCCCAACCTTCTCCAAAAGAAAGTGAAAGCCATGGGCTGGAAGGATATAAAAGCAGTGGGGAGCAGCTGCAGAGCACAGGGAAGCTGTGCAGAGCTCACTTCTCCTGCCCAGCCCATCCTCTGCAAGACTCAGCAGCAAAATGCAGCGGCGTCACCTTCTCTGCTTCAGTATCCTGGTGCTGGGACAAATCCTGGATGGTAAGAGGGGACCTTTCAGGCTGCCTTTCCTGCGGAAGGGAGAGAATTCAGTTTCTTCTCTCTTTTGCATTTCCAGCAGACTTTTAGAGGGATGTGTGGTTGGGGCTCTATCACAGCTGTCCTGCATCCCCTTCTTGAAACCTGTCCCGCAGGGACTTTGCCCTTCCCAGCCTGCAGGGCTCTGGGGCTGGGAAGGTGTGTTTGGGAAAGGCTATGGAGCAATCCTGCCTCCCAGTGCCCTAGCCCAGCTTGCACACATTGGGCTGGGACTGCCTTGGTCCCATTCTCCCCAGTACACCGAGGGAACATTCCTGTCACCCTGCGGTGTGGGGGAGCCTGGAGGCAAATGGCAGGGCTGGGAGGCAGAGGGAAGGTGTCTGTTAGGGCAGGGCCCACGTTTGAGGCGCTGTTGGTGTTGGACACGGGGTTTGCACAGGTCACAGCTGTCTGGGTGGGTGACATCAGAACCTCTGCTCTGCGGTGGGAAGCTGACGGGGGGTGGGCCCAGGTGCCTTGTGGTGTTGTACCACACCTTGCTGCTGGGGGCTACAGACACCCGTGGGTGCTGCCAGCCTTGTCAGGCATTAGCAGTGAATACAGCATTTGCTGGGAGGGTGACTCTGGATCTCCTTCCCTGCAGGGAAGCGCAGACAGCTATGTCCTTCAGCTGTCACAGGAATGATCCGTGCGGGGTGGGCTGGTGGTGAGGTGGCTGCCAAACCTGTGATTGCTTCAGTAAATAAAGCTGAAGTCATCCCCAGCTCCTCAGAAATGTGTGCCTGTACTGCAGCACCCTGAAGTGGGGTAAATAGAGACCCCTGTGTCCTGCCTTGCTGGCTGGGGTGCAGGAGGGAAACAGTCATGCTGAAGGGTTGCCTTCTGCCTGTTTAGTGCTCCCCATCTCCTTTGCTTTCTGTTGGAAGGGGACAAAGGGCTCCTGGCACCGGGGTGTGACCACAATAAAGCTGGTACCTGTGTGCCCAGCCGGGGCAGCCTGTGACAGCATTCCTGCAGGCACCATCCTGCCGCAGCCCCTTCACCCTCCAGGGAAGCTGGGAGAGGTGCAGCTGACCTCAGCCTGCATGGTGTGTTCCTCCTCCAGTGCACGGCGGGAACAACGTCCTGGACTGCTGCCTGCGGACAAGCGAGAGGCCCATCCCACGACGGATCGTGCAGGATTACCGGCTCCAGCTGGTGCAGGATGGCTGCAACATCTCTGCTGCCGTGTAAGAGCCCACGTGGTGACGGCTGAGGGACAGGGCCTCGTGATGCACCTTGCAGGGAGGCAGGGTTGGAGGCAGAGCAGGATGGAGGAGGGACGTTGAGCTGGATTTGAGGGCAAAGGAATAGGGAGAGTTGTGGAAGAGATCCTGGAGATCCAGAGGCTCAGTCAGAGGGGGAGCAGCTGAGAGGGGAGAGCATGGACAAAAGCCAGGGAAGAAAGTCATCTAAAGGTAGAGATGGGGGAAGGCAGTGAGGTAGGCAGTAGGTGGGAGCTTGAGCTGCTCTTGAGCCTCCATGGGGTCTCCTGCTCACTACATCTTGTTTTTTCTCCTCATGGGCCTGGCAGATTCATTACCACAAAGGGCAAGCACCTCTGTGCACCCCTGAATTCCCCGTGGGTGATTCATCTCCAAGAGAGGCTGGATGCCATCTCTGCCAGGAGGGTAAGAACCATCCCTGTTCTCAGCCAGGCATGAGGTCACCCAGGGGTTGGGTTTATCCACTGCCAAACAAGCTTTTCCAAGTGTGACTGGGCTGTTGGGAAGAGCAGGGACGTGCTCTACTGAGGCATGGATACATTTGTCTTGGTCTCCATCCCTCCCCCCACCAACGGGGACCAGTCTGTCTCCTCAGTAGTCCCTCTTCCACCCCAAATAAATGCAGCCCCGGGACTTTTGTCTACCCAGTGTCACTCTTGTCTGAGCCTGGCATGGGCTCCAGCAAATGGCACCGGTAGCAAAATCCCCCCCCACTTCTGCCCTGCTTGTCCATCTTCATGGGGAGGGCTTGTGATGAGTTTGGTGGGTGCTTTGCAAGCCCTGCAGGTCCATTCCCACCATGGTTTGTCCAGCAGAGGAAGGATGTCTGGGGAAACTCCTGCCCCAAGGAGCACACTAATACCAGTTGGGTTTTTCACTTCCCCAGGCCAAACTCCAGGGCAAGTAGATCCAAGAGAAGCCCATGGCTGGTCCCAACAGCTGGAGTGGGACCAGCTCCCACCTATGAATCTGATGCTAATGGAGCCAACCTACTTCCACTTCCAGCCTCCGGGCTGACCCTCCTTGAGACTCATGCCAGTGTGTGTGGCACTGGGCAGAGCCCTGTCTGCTCTCTCTTTTTCCCTCTGTCCCTGGTGTGAGCCAGCAACCTGTGTCAGGTTGAGCCAGTGGCTGCTGGACTTCATCACCTTTGCAGCCTGGAAGCTGTTTGATGGACTGATCTGTGAAGTGAGCTGGGGAGTCTCAGACTTCCCTTCAGCACAGCAGCTGTGACCTCCAGCTCCAGCCTGATCCCTTTGGTTTCCAATGTCAGCCCCAGCCTGAAGTCCTTCTGCATCCCTGGGAAGAGCTGCTAGCACAGGACAGTGTGGGGATGGAGGGGAGTGATGGAAATGTACACAGTGGCCATGTGTTGTGCTGATCCTCACCAAGCACAATCCAGATGCCCTTGGAAAATGCATGGCTGATGTTGTTCCTCTCTCACTCCTGAATGCCCTGAACTGTTTCCCTTCTGCCTTTCCTTGCAAGGGTAGAAATAGAGAAACTAATGCAGAGCAGGCAGTGATGTGGCTCTTAGCCCCTGCCCCATGCCCATGCCTGGAGATTATGCTGCTCTCAGGTTATTTGCTGCTAGATCTGTTCATTGCAACAATTCCATGTATATACTGTTTCTTTAGTCTCTCCCTCTTTCTTTTTTTTTTATTGTGCTGTGATTTTTTAAAATAAAAAGAAAAACCAGCAGGTAGTTGTCATGCCTCATGTTTGAGCCTGAAAGCCAGCGTGGAGTGTGTGGTGAGCAGACAGAACTGCCTACTGTGCTGCAGTGGCAAGGGGGCTGTGCTGGGTCTGGGGAGAAGGAAAGAGGGCTCACAGAGGTGGAGGACACAGCAGCTGGGCTGCACATCTCTTCTGGGAGTCTCTCAGAGCCATGGCAAAACAGGTGCTCTGTTCTGCACTGCTTAGTCAGGCTACAGGAGCAGGTCTCTGGGGGAAGGTGTGCAGGAGGGAGCATGCCAGTATTCCACCATCCAGCCCAAAACACTTCAGTCCTGCCAGTGCAGATGCTGGGTTGGAGCCCCCCAGCTCTCACAGGAGCATGGGACATAGAAGAAGAGCTGCAGGAACAGGAGTGCTATCTTTGCAGTAGGGGGAAACTGAGGCACAGTGTGGTTGATTGCTCCGGGAGGTCAGTACTTGCTGGCAGCTGGGGTGCAGGTGAGCAGAAAGATGAACTTTTGGGGCAATGGAGGCTGCTGAAGACACCTGCTCCTGGGCACATCCATGGGTAAGGCACAGACAGCAGCCTCCTGGCTCCTGCCACTCATCAACAGTAGGCTGAGAGTCTGTGGCCATTTTCCTCCTGAGCCTTCGGTCTGCTCTGCACTTGGACTAAGGTCTTGCTGTCTCAGACTGTCCTTATGTCCCCTTTTGCCCAGGCCACGTGATGTCTGAACAAAGCTGTTCTGTCCGGCTGAAGCAGGGGTGGAACATGGACAAGAGGGATTTGTGTGTCCAGCAGGCAGGCACCACCCTTTCCTCCGAAGCACCCCTGTGGGACTGTCCACATCATTAAATTACTCAGGTTTGGTGATAGCCAGCATGCCTGGGCACAGGTTGGGAGTGAGATGGCCCAGGACTGCTCCTGAAGACAAGAGGGACATGGCTACCAGCCCTCAGGGGATGGCATCCACAGTGGGGGTGTCTGGGCTGTTCAAGCCAGAGAGTGCCCAGGTACTGGATGGCTTTTTCCTGACACCTCTTGAATGCCAGCCAGAATCCTGTCCCTTCTCTTCTCCTGGTTGCCTGGCTCACTCAGCTGGTGGCTTGTTTTTCTTTCAGGTGTTCTCCCCTCTAGGGTCCTCCTCCCTGGTATCTGCACATGCACTGCCCTGGGCTCAGATGTCTCTGAGTGTGACTCTCCCAGAGCATCAGCTCTGTCCCAGATCATTAACTACAGTGACAGCCCCAGCAATTCAATCCCGGGCAGAAGAAGGAAGGGAAGGGAGGCTGGTATGGGAAGAGAGGCCAAGACAAACAGTGTGAGTGGGAAATGAGGATAACTGGTGCTGGCTTGGACAGAAGCCTTCCTGCTGCTCGCTCAGTGACCTGTGAGGGGGCCATGGCTGGGGAGGGGGAGGATGCTTGGCATGGATCTGCTCTGAGGCTGAGCTGCTGCAGCTGGAGCAGGTCCCTGTGAAGGGCAGGGACTGCCAGAGGGGCTTAGCCTGGGGTGGATCAGATTCATCCATGGCTGCAGGCTACCATGACAAGGAGAACAGTGTCCTGGACCAGGGAAAATGAAGGAGAAGGGGCTTGCACTGATCTCTTGGATGTTGGAAGCAGGTTAATCTATTTCCATAAGAGTTGGAGGGATGTCTTGGCCAACGAACCCATAGGAGCAGGGTTGCAAAGCCCAGAGCTCCCATCTCTCCTGGGAGCAGTAAATATGTTCTCCTCAGAGCAATGCAGCCGCACACCACAGATCTCTCCTTGGTCCTTGTCTGCCATGGTTCTGAAGTGGATGGTGATCCAGATCCCAGCTCTGGCAAAAGACTGCTCTTACCTGCCAGGGGAGGACAAGAGGAGATGCTGTCCTGTACAGGTACATGATCCCATTTCCTGTCCCTCCTCCAGCCCTGCAGCAGCCTCTTCCCCCACTCCAGAGCCCAACTCCTCTTGGAAATCTGTCAAAAACCAGACTGGTTCAGTGCTTAGTAAACTAGGGAGTGAGTTTCTCTGATTCAAAATGTCAACAATCTCTTCAGAAGGAAGCAGCCACTTTCCTTAGGGAAAGCAGCTAGTCACTGCCATGTCAAAAACCTCGGTGCCCAGCCCAAAGCTAGTTTCAGTAAAAAGATCCTTCTGTTTCTCACTTCCCAGACATGTTTTTCCTGCTCTTTTCCTACCCTTACTGCATCCTTAGAGGGTGGGTGGTGCAGGACCAGAATCCACTGCAGTACAATGCAGACATACTCTCAGTAGCTCCAGAGTTGCAGGGATCACTTTGGCTCTGGAGCATTGGCTGAATCACCTGTCACCCTTTATTCAAACCTAGGACCTGCATTTCACATGTTGTGGAGTAACAAGATGCTATAACTGCAAAGTTTTCACAGGGAGCTGGCAAAACAGCTGCTCTCTTGGTGACTGTGCACATGGCAGGAGAGAAAGGACAAGGCTGCATCTATGCAAGCAATCTGAGCAGGCTTTGGGTGGCTCCCTGGCTGCCAGCACTCACAGCTGGGATCATGAGAGCACTCGTGTGTCTGCCTGGCATGGTGGAAGCTGCCTTGGATGCTGCCCAGGTTGAGTTCAAGGGACATCAGACACAGCAGGCACAATCTGCTGCGGTCTCAAGGTCTGACCTGGCACAGACATACCCAGCTGGGAGGTAGGATTGAAGGTTCCATGGCAAAAACACCCTTCTGCTTCTCTGCAGCGAGAGCAAAGCACCAAGGTAAATGCCTACGTTGGTCTCCCTTGGTGCCCTAATACCCTTTCCAGGCACTTAATTGGAACTGTTTTTTGTCCCTTGCCTCCAAAGAGATGGTGTACATGGGCTTCTTCTGTCACCAGCATCCCCCATGAGTTGCACAGGCTGCTCCTGGAGTGACTGGGAAGGAACAAACTGCATCCTTCCCACATGGATCTGCAGGCAAGGTGAGCAGCACCATGGGGACTAAAAGCTGATCTCCCTCTCACAGGCTTCACACAGCTTCTTCACGGGACTCCCTGGCACACAAGAGTCAACAGGAGTTGTGGTCATGCCCTGGGCCAGGGGCTAGCTGTTCCCTGTTCTGGTGGTCTCCTTGGTGCCGAGGCAAGGGGCTGCTCTCCCTTGGCACAAGTACCAGATCCAGCTGGCAGGGGCTCAGGGATCTGGCTGGGTTTATGTCAGGAGATGAGACATGTGGATGGTTGGGAAGGGTGGGAGGCCAGGTGAGGAAATGCCCCTTTAGTCTTGTTCCATTTTACTGTTTGCTCTTGCCTAAACAACATGTGCAGACGATGGAGAGGATCCAGACCTGGCATCTCTCATCCTCAGGCCCCTGCTTGCTCCCCCCTCATTTCTAGTGTATCATCACCACTGCTGCTTGTCTGGACACTTTGTGCTGAGATTTGTCCTGTGGGAAGATGCCAGCACTCTTAGCCAGGCTGCGCGGTTCCGAGAAGGAGCTGGTGCCATTCCTGTCATGCTCCTCCTGCAGCTGAACTCTCCCTGGTGGCATTGCCCAGCCTGCACCTCCATGGCCTCATCCCCAGGACTGGAGCATATGGGATCAGGGCATTTTTCCTGGCCTGATCTCCTGGAGTCAAATTGAGCCCAAAAGTTGTTTTATATGGAGACCTTTGTGCCTAGACAGGACTTGACTCTGCTTTGTGTTTTTACCAGTAGCAGGAACTACAGCTCATTGCAGTGTGGGCTCAGCCACAAGCCAGGCACAGCTTTGCCCAAGTCCCAGAGCCCAGAACACCCTTTGGAAAGAGAGGGGGGACCCATCCTCTCTGCCTTCAGATGCATCCATCTCCTCTCTATGCACAGGAGCAGGAAAAACTGGAGGTAAAGAAAAAACCAGGAGGACAAGCAAATAGAAGTCTTAACCAGCTGACAGAACCCTCTGGAAAGTACCCATTACCCATCCCTCTGGAACCAGCAGTGGGCAGTGACAGGAGGTTTAGTGCCATTTCTGTGGCCCTACTTACCTCTCCCTCCTGTTTTCCTGCTTAGCTGTGCCTCTAGGTAAGGCTTTCTTCTGCTCCCCACAGTGTGTGCCCAGCCACAGAAGGCTGGGGGGAACCTGTTCTCCCTTTACTCAATTGCTCTGCAACCACAGCAAAATGGCCTGGATTCAGGGCAAAACAGAGCTGTTTCTGCCAGAGACTGAGGTGAGAGGTCACCACCAGCTCAGACTGCAGGGATGGGACCTGAGGGGGCTAGTAAAGATCTGGTTAGCTCAGCTTGGAATGAGAAGGACAGTCATGGGGCTAGAAAAGATGAGAAGATTTTGGACCTTCTCATCAAACTGTGAAACTGGTGTGCAGCCCAAGGTCAGCTGGGATGTGTTATATCCCTAAGCAAGAGAAATCTTTCCTTGTCCGCAGTGAAAAGGGAAAGCCAGAAGATTGGTGATAGTGAGGCAGACCCAGGGGCTCTTCCTGCAATCTTAGATCTAACAAGTGCAAATCTCTCATCCTGGTGTCTCCCTCTGTCTGCTTGGTCCCATGCTGCCCAGTTTCTGCCCAGTTTCCTTGCATCCTTCTGCCCTAGACAGATTTTACTGGCACGGTGACTATTCTCTGCCTGTCCAGAGGATTTAGCAGCTGTACTGTGTCAATGCAGATTTGCAAGGTGTGGTGTTTCTCAAGCTTCCTGGCTTGGGAAGTTCACCTGCTGCAGCCTTTGGTCATTCCTTTCTCCAAACACATCTCATTCTTTCCCACTTTCCCACAGAAAGCAACATTTTCTTTCTTGCAGATGTTATGGCTGGGAAAGCCCCTCCTCTGCTGGGATGTGCACAGACTGTCTCCACACTGAAGCTCACAACTGTGTTTACATGGACACTCCTTAATCCTGTTTAAATTATCAAGCTGTGACTTTCTGCTCTCTGTGGGAGGGACGATGCTCCAGAAATGTGAGCTGCTGAGGTGGTCCTTGGCAAACAAATCAAGTGCTTTCCTTGAAAGTACCTGCAACGTATAGTTTCCCACCTTTTTATTTAGCTGACACAGCTTTTGGAAAGGCACCAGTCAGCGTTCACAGTGATGGATGACATCCACTGCACTGCAAAGAACAAAAGCAGAAGTGTCCCAGATACGCTACGGCTACAGATTCAGCCTCTTCTCACAGTGCTTGGTTTCATTTCCCAGCCATTGCATTGTCCTCTAACCCTGCCGAGGACAGCTACCCCAGGGAACTCCCAGTGTCAGAGCCAAGAGGGCTGTGGGTTTCATCGCCTGCCTGGGGTGAAAGCAGGGCTGAAATCTGCTGTGTTGAACCCTGCTGTTTCTGAAGGCTGTGTCTGCGCTGTGCAATGGCTCTTTGCTGAGCCTGTGAGATTCAGTTGGCTTCAGGAGGGCAGCAGGTCCTGGTGAGGCTGTCACTCAGCTCAGTGCTTCTCACTTCAGGTAGGGAAGCTCTGTCCTGTCTGCACTGCTTTGTCTCCCATCCCAGTACAGACACTTGCAGCAGCAGATATTTTTCAGCTTGACAGAGGATGGTAGGAGGGATGCTCTCTCTACCTAGGTCTGGTTTCCAGCTAAACTGATCACTAGCCCTGCTGCCAGCAAATCCAATACAGGTGGTTTGTTGCAAAAAATAGCATCTCCTGGCATGCCTGTGTGCTGTAGAGCTGGTGTTTAAAACTGAGATACTGCAGACTGAAGCAAAAAATCACCACAAAGAGCCATTTGTGAGTCAGCCTCATACCAAGAGGTGCTCAGGCCCCCAGCCCAGCTTAGCGGTGTGGTGCTAATGGGAGAAGTGGGTGTTGTGTTGCAGCTGTTGGGATGAGGAAAATGGGGTACATATCCTGCAGCTTACTGTCACTGCATCCAGGCGCTGTCCCCTTCCCTTTCAGCAGGGATGCCTGCTTGATTTATCCCTGAGATTTCTTTAGTGAGGGTTTTGGACATCACTCATGAGTGGTCCTGTAGTGCATGAATTATAAAAATTGGCCTCGTTGGGAGAGGTGGTCCCAGATGAGACAGCTGAACTTTGGAGAGGTGTGCACCCACTTGTAGAGGACAGCAGTGAGTTTCATCAGAGGTCTGGATAATGTGGCCTCAAACAACAAGCTGAATGAACTTGAGTTAATCTTGCTTCCAGGAATGGATGACATGGTCTCCAAGTGCACGGATATAGTGAACAGAAAGTGAAAAGAAGTACTGAGTTTATTTCTATAAGTCAAGAAACCACAGGGGTCAGACTTTGGGGGAAATTCCATTTAGCAGGAAGAGGAAGGTGAAGAAATGCTGCATGTCTGCTGCCAGAAATTTTTACAGTTAGACCAGAGCTTGTCAGAAAGCTGGAAGTAGTGCTGAGTCTGGCTCAGCACAGGACGGGTTAGATGACCCCAGGCAGTCCTTTCTAATAATTTTTTTCCCCGTTACACTGTCCTAACAGGTTCCTAGTTGGTCAGGTGGACTTTCTCTGCCTTATGCTATTCTTCTGAGGGCTCCATGAAATCCTTCACTTCCCATGACCTTGGGAACCTCTTTAAAAGATGGAGAAGGGAGGATGCAGTTTTGCTTTGAAGCCCCCACTTACTTGTTGGGTGCTTGACGTGAGGCTGCCTGTGGTCACAAGAAAGATTTGCTCCTGAATGCAAATCCAGGATCTGACCTAGTGCCCAGGTGATGAAGGTGCCTTGGGAGCATGGGGAGAGCTTGTCATGCCAGACTGAAAGAAACAGATCTTGTGTGTCTTCCATTAGAAGTACCTTTGAAGTGGAGCAAGCTGTGTGATGCTAATAGTAGAGTGTGAACCATCAGCAGTGAAAACCAGCATTCTTGTTGTCACCATCTGGGCCACATGCTAGGGTGCTCCTGACAAGGGCCTTGGCAGGCTTGGCTCTGTTTCACCAGCATAATTTGAATTTGGGCTTGAGAAAAAAAAAAGAAAGCAACCCAAAGAGATAACAGAAAAGAGCTCTTCAGGGCGAACGTGAAGCCAAGGAGTTTAGCATCAAACGCCTTTTGAAAGCAGCTGTGCAGCCTTGCTCAGGGATAAATAAAGGCTGGTTTGAAGCTGGAGAGCTAGCTGGCAGAACACACTGTTCCCATCTTGCCAAACACTTCCCAAACCACCTGTCCTCGCAGGGCTGGGTTCCCCGCAGAGCTCTCATGCTGCTGCATGCTCTGGTGGACTGGATGGGTGCATCGCCAGCATCCTGATGCTCAGTCCAGGCTTGAAACAAGGGCACAGCTCAGGCTCATCTTAAGGGGGAAGACCTTGCAGGGTCCTTTCTCTCTCTGGAGAGCTCAGAGAGATGGAGACCATTCCATTTCGTGGTATATCCTCACCCTTGTGATGTTTCCAAGATTTGGAGTGGCAGGCAGCTGTGAGAGTTTGGCTGGCAGGAGATGTGCACTGCCCAGCCCCCAGGGTAGTGCCAAGCAGAGGCCATGGTTTTGGGTTGGTGCAAGGTCTGAGGCACTGGAGCCAAGGGAGTTTGAATCAAAGGAGGCCCTCAAGTCTCTGTGCTCACTGCTCTAACAGAATAAGGAAGGACTCAAGCAAAAAAACATCTGGAACGAGATCAGAAGCCAGACACTCTCCTAAACAAAGAAGATGCATGGCCTTGGAGGAAAAAAAAGACATGTAAATAGAGATGGAGGGGGCCAACAGAAGGTTGGGTTTCTCTGGATCTCATTTGTCTTCCTTGTGCTGCAGCTGTCTAAAGTAAATGCTGGGGGGCTGTGGTGTGCTGGAACATGCTGGGGCCATTCATCATGGGCTGTGCCAGCAGTTGAGACAAATCCATGATGAGCAGAACCTTCCAGCTTTCCAGAGGGCTCTGCCTCACTTGCATCACTAGTTTTGAGGCCGCAGCCTTTCTTGTGCTGCATGCAGGCAAAGGTAGGGAGAGAAGAACATCTTTCAACAGGGCATTCACCCCTGTGAATGTGACCCTGAGGTGCTTTTTTCCAAGGGCTCTGGCTGGGCTTCAGGAGAGTCATTGCCCTCTCTGTTTCCAGAACCCTTCAGAGCACTTTGGGAAAGAATTCCTCCCGGTCCAGATCTTGCCCTTCATAGACTATGTCTGCTTGTACTGACACAAAAGCCTCTGGGTCAGTATTTTCCAGACTGAACAGCCCTGATCTTCTCAGCATTTCTCCCTCTCTTCCTGCTGCAACCTCTCCCTCTCTTCCTGCTCTCCTGTTCTGGACAGTGTGTGTGAAGGTGGAGGACAGGTAGTTCTGCAGGGATTTGATATGGAGATGCTACAATGGGCTTTCTTTGACAGCCAGGAGAACAAGTCTCGGTACAGTTCTGGTGTGAAGAGAGTCTGCAGCTCCATACCATGCTTGCATGGGCCATCAGGGACAGCAGAGGCAAAGAGCTGAATGACAAAATTCCCAAGTGAGACTTTTTCTCAGCTGCTTGCAAAGGAAGCTAGAGGAGGCCACACTGACTGGGTTTTTGAGGGTTTTTCTGTGGAGCAAAGGGGCTGTACTGCTCCAGAACAGCATTGTCCTTCCCAGTTTTCCTGTGGGATAACCCTGTCCAAGGATTTCCAGGCAGAGGCTTATCAGGAACAGGAAAAAGCCTTCAAAGAAAGTCAAGGTAAAGTCTTCTGGGACAGAACTGCCGAGAGTGCAGAGGGGGAGTTGGGAAGTCTCTGAAACATGTAAGATGTATCAGGCTGGTATTCCTAAAAGGGCACAGCAGCAAGGAATGGAAAGTCCCTGGCTGGCTCTTCTGTGCCTGATAAGGCAGACTGGCTCCATGCCCTGCTAAGGAAGGACTTGCTCGTGCATCCTTTCTTACTGGAAACAGAGGGGAGAGTCATCAAGATAACAGTCAGAAGGATGGGAAAAGAAAAGGCATCCCACTCCAATCACAGCCATTGTGTTAGCCAGACTCCTAAACTGTTGGAAAGGAACTATCAAACTGGGCAGCACTGAAAGCTACTAAGCCCCTGAGCTCCTCTCCCTTCTCA
The DNA here is from genome assembly GCA_013396875.1 of Vireo altiloquus. Taxonomy (NCBI): domain Eukaryota; kingdom Metazoa; phylum Chordata; class Aves; order Passeriformes; family Vireonidae; genus Vireo; species Vireo altiloquus. The sequence goes on along the minus strand of VZRF01005914.1, from coordinate 63,728 downwards.
TAAAGCTACCCCTGTAGCATGAGAAGTGCACTGATCCCCTGGAGTCCCTGAAGGTCTTTTAAAGCCTCCTTCTCCTTCAGGGAGGCTGACCCAGGAGCCCCAGTCAAATTTGGTTAGAAACATCCTCCTCAGAGTCCACTGCGTCATTGCCAGGATCAACCCAAGGGCTCCTGTTCCATATTCATCCCTAAAATGCTCAGGTAAAAGTTTAAAAACAACAGCAGTGCTCTTTTCACACTCTCTGTTGATAATCCACTGAACTCTCAGCACAGGGTGCTGGCGGGGCACAGACAGGGGCTGCACAAACCCATCACAGGTAGCTGCATGTGGTTCCCACATGGGAAGCTCCTGCACTGGTGACTCCTCAGTGCTGGGAGAGGGTGGCAAGGAAGGATGACTCTGGATTCCTCTGTGTCTTCTGATTTCTCTTATGTACCTAGTAGTGGTCTCAGCTGGAGAGAGAGACAGAGTGAGACAGCCTCTGTCCTGACCCAGCACGGCTGCTCTTGGGCTCTTTCCTTCACCCTTTGCATGGTGAAATTTCACGTGATGCCTTTCACATCCTTTTATTCTTGAAAGAGGTATATACTGCCGCTCTTCTGAATGATCAAAGAGACTCATTAACCTGTTCTCACCTTTCTTGTTGGTGTCCGCTGACGAGCCTCACATGGTTCCAGGGCAGCTGCCTCATAGTTGCTGCTCTTTCTAAGCATCCTTCTTGCTGAGCCACACCTCACCCTATAAGGGGCCGGGATGAGAGGTACCAGCAGAGGTTCTTCCCTGTCCTTCATCCCCAGGAGGTCTTTACCTACCCAGCATTTCTCACATCCTGAGGAAGTGGCTGCAGATGGAGGAGCTGTGAGTGCTGTCCGGGAAGGAGCATGCTGGTCCTTTGACCTCCCATGCTACGGGAACAAGAGTTCTCCTGGCTCTCTGCCCTGCTCTAGCAACAGTTAACCCGATGTCCCTGACTCCCTGAAAAATCCCGGCCAGCATAAAAAGGCAGCCACCCGCTGGGAAGAAGGAAGGCACCACCGAGTCTCTTCTTGTCTTTGTTCAGACAGGCAAAGTCCAAGGCTAGCTGTCACACGGAGCCATTCCAGGCTGTGGGTGTGTGGCAGCACATCCTGGAGACCCACAGAAACTGGCAGCAGAGATAAAAAAGCCGGACAGAACTCTGCCTGAGGGCATCCAGGGGGGATGCAGGGCTCAGGACATGATGCGCGAGGTTAGGCTGTTTTTTGTGAGCTCACCATGATGGGTACTTCCAGTTCCTTGCTGTAGAGAAACAGAACCCTGGACCACATCTGTGCTTACTATTGGCTGAAAAATGCCGATGGGTTACTCCAACACATTTCAAGTATTTTGTGGTTTGGCGGCTGTTCGTGGGTTTCAGTTGTTTGTTAGTTGTTTTGCTTTCTTTAAAAAGAGAGTGATTTCTGTGGACAGTGGTGCTTGAGGTGAACACGACAGGACTCAGGGATGAGCACAAAGTAAGAGGTTGCTCTGACAGATGACTGCCCTTCCTCTAAATTTCTTGCAACTGCTGCTGCTGCATCCCAAACACCATTTCTGAAGGGAAAAGAGGGTTTGTGGTCATGCTGTGGGAAGACCTTGTCACCAGCACGTCCCAGAGTGGAGGAGCAGCCTCAGCAGAAGAGATGGCTCCCTGCCTTTGTCAGAGAGTTTATCAGACAGACGCAGCTCTGAGCTCAGGAGCACCTGGGTTGTGGGAGAATGACACTGCCGAGCTCTGCTCCACAGTGACAATAGGCTCATCTTTTTACTGTGGCCCTGCTATGGTCTCTGTGTGCCAAACACTGTCCTCCTCCTTCCCCGTGTACAGGAGTGGCAGATAACTCTTCCATTCATTGTATGCCCAGTCTATTTAGATGAGACTGTGAGGGCTTTTGGATCTGAGTCTCTGAACAGCACCTCTAAGAGTGATAGTTCCTGTGTGGCTTGGAGAGGCACACACAGCTGGCACATCCTGCACTTGAGTGTTGATGCTCCTTTCGGTGTGCAGGAACCACAGCCACGGTGCTGAGTGCTGGCACAGGCCATGGGAAATGCCTCAGTGCTCTTTTTACCTCCCTACTGTCCTAAAACCACAGGAAATGTGGTTTTACAATCCTCCAGGCCAGGGTAGCCCTGCTCTGGTCATGCAATGCTTGTCTTTGCTGGAGATGCCATCTCAAGGAGTCTGTGAGGTTCTGGGTTGGGTCCACAAGCTCCCCCACAGCTCCCATCTCACACAAGCACAGAGCAAGGAGAAGGCATCTGCCAAGCTCCCACCAGCACCAGCAGCGGCTGCAGGCAGGCAGTGGGAGCTGAGCACAGGTGATAACCCCATATGCCCACAGCTTATGGTGAAAGAGCTTGCACAGGACACAGTGAGCACAGGAGGAACCCAAAATCTCCATCCTGGTGGGTCTCTGCTACTCTTTTTCAAGGTTCTCCTGCTGGTAGATATAAGCCAGTGTCAGTTCAGAGCTGACATTACATCAGAGCCCTAGACACATTCCGTACTGCCATTGCCTGGCTTTATCCCTCCTGGCACCCTCCCGGAGTACTTGGATGGTGTCACAAGGCTGTGCATGGCCCCCTGTACCTGTGAGAGGACACTGAAAGCCACCTGGTTTGCAGCCAGGGATGGGGTGAGGCTAGCCTGCTTAGCCTGCCCCAGGTGCATGCCAGTGAATACTTCCCACCTAATCAAGGATGCTTTCCAGTGAGCTCCGAGCCATGCACAGCTGATGTCTCACACCAGTGTCATTTACCTCTGCAGTGAAATAAGCTTCTGATTACACAGCAGTAGATTAAAGGGCTTTCAATATCTTTATTGGGTACAAGATACAAAAACTTAGCCTGGAAACCGTCTTCAAAGAAAAAAGAAGTGAAGATAAATCTAAATGGTAAAGGGAAAACTTGGCGGCTTATCCTCCTTTTTACAGTCTGCTCAGGTTTACAGATTACACAGCCCCGTGTACATTTCAGTAAATACTCACAGGGGTACAATGAAGGTTAATTTCCTTGCAGAGATACTTGCAAGCCCCACATCTTGGTCTTGTCCTCTCTCTTTTTGCACTGCCAGTGGTAATTTGTCCTTTGCTGCTGACGGACTGTGTGGCTTGGAGAGGCTTGGCTTGGCCATGGGCAGAGGGGCAGTGGGGAGTTGTGCTGTCTCCTTGCCGTTCACGGCAAAGGTGAGGAGCACAGGAGGGATGTGAGACATCAACAGCCCAGATCCCAGAGATACAAGGAAGCTGGGCTTCCCTTGGTGTGACAGGAGCAAGACCCAACAGCACCCCCACTTCCTGCACCTCATGGGGTTTCAGCTGCTGCCCAGCACCCCAACATAGTTTTCTTGTCTTTTGGGGGCTTTTCTTACTTTCTGGATATGAGCTGTGCTTTGAGGAAGGGTATCAGAATTATTATACCAGGGGAGTCACAGTACTGGTAACCATGGGCTGTGCAAAGGGAACCTTCATTTCCCTTTGCAGCTGATGTTCCAGCGAAGGTGGCAGACCCTTCTGGGTTTTTTATCTTTGAAGTGACTGTCTTCCTGAAGAAAAGAAAGCACGACTTTTCAGGCATCAGTACTCTTCCTGTGGGCTCCAGATTCCAGTTCTAACACTTTTATAGGTTTCCAGCCCTGCAGAGCAAGGAGTACTGTAGAGGTGAAGCAGGTCTGTAGATCATCTGTCAGATCTTCACCAGGGATCCTCAGGCCACAGCTTAGGAACTGTTGCTTTTAAAGGATTGTGATGCAAAAAAGGACGAGAGAGAGGTTATTTTCTGCGGAACTGGGCCCTGGAGCACAGCCAAACTCCTATGCTTATGTAATAAGAATACCCGAACAGCAAAAATTCCGCAGGAAGGGGAGGCCACTAACCCACTGCAGGATCTGAGCCATCAACAGCGCCGACTTCATCCTCTTTCCTCCATCTGAGGCTTTGGTTTTTGCTGGGTTCCCCTCCTGCTGGGCAGCAGCAGGCTGCCTTCCCAGCAATGGTGGCACACAATTTGTACTGTGCTGTCGTGGTTTGACGCTGGTTTAAACACCAAGCACACAAAATCCAATTATATTCATACGAGGAATATGGATTTACTGAGGATAACGGAAAGAAACTTAGGGGCAGAACAGGTTCACATTTAAAACAGTTACAATATAAAGAAAAGTTTATTACTAGCAGAATGAAAAGTGAGAACTGATGAGAAATCAAATCAAACTTTTAAACACCCTTCTTTTCCAGTGCCTCCCTCTTTACCACAAACCTCTCACAAGTGAAAACAAAACTAAACATGGGATTTTGGTCAGAGATGCATTTTTTAAAAGTCTTTCTAGGCTTAAGGAAAAGAGGTTCTTCTGCTGTGCCATAGAATTTTCACAAAGCAACAGCCCTCCTGGAAAAAAAAATCTGTTGGAAGTGAAAAAGATACCTCTCCCATGAAACTTCGCAGTTTTCCCACACTGCTACGTTATGGGCCACAGAAAAAAAACCAAACCAAACATGAGGTTTTAGTCTTTTAAGAATGAGTTATCTTCAGCCTGAAAACAAAGGTGCTCTGCTTCAAATCTCTAACAGCTTCTCACAACTTCTATGTGGCCTGGCATGGGCCTCTCTTCAAAATCACAGGCTGTACAAAAATTTCCCATTCCCCCAAGTTCTTTTTCAAATGGATTAAAGTCTTTTTTATGGCTTGCAAGAAGGACTTTTTAAGCTCCGTGCCAGAAGTGCGACCACTCTCTTTTCTTGCCATCAGTGAGCTTCCATCCCACATGGTTTCGCCCTTCCCCTCTGCTTCTTACCTTGGAGTCGCTGTGTTCAGCTTCGTCCCATGTGACTTTACTTTCTTCTTCACTGACTTGAAAGAAAAGGTGTTGGCTGCAGCACGTGGTGTTCCTTCAGTTCAGTGCAGGCTGTGCTGGATGCCCTGCTGGCCCCGCTGGCTCTGCACAGGGAGGTTGCAGTGGCGTCAGATGAAATCTTGGCCATGCAGTCTTGGCAGGAGAGGGACCTGCCGGCTCCGTGCAGGGTTTCAGCGACTTCAGATCATATCGGCCATGCAGTCTCGGTAACACACTGCCTGTGGAGCTGGGACAGCTCTCCCCGCACTGCTGCCGTGCTGGGTGGTCAAGGGGAGGCCTGGCCCAGGGCCCTCTGCCTCCAGTCACCCCTTCTAGGCCAGAACAAAGAGAAACTTCTCACATTTGCCTTCCTTTAAATATGCGACCGCAGAGGCGTTGCCAGTCCTCTCATTGGGTTAGCAACTTATCCATCAACCAAGTTTTCAACCTACCACCTGTGCTTCCTTCCATCCCCCCTTCCAGTGGGCCCCTGAACCCAGCAGTTCTCTTTAGCCAGGCTGCAGGCAGGAGTCTGACCTCGACTGTCCCAGCGCCCCTGAAGACAGAGCAATGCCCACTGGAGGGCATCAGGGCTGAACAGGTGACAGCAACTGGAGCAAATGTCCCCTTGTACTGGAATACTCTGAGCATCATTTCCAGCAGGGTTTGGCCCAGGTCAGCTAGCATGACTCCAAAGGCAGGCATCACTCCCAGCCAGAAAGCAGTCCTTGGCAGAGTTGATTTCTTACGGTCAACGTAGCTGGAGCATCCTTGCTCCTCTCTTTGCAGGCCTGGGTGTTGGTTTCTGCACGATGCTTCTGCTGGGGCCCTTGGAGTGCCATGGTGGGTTATTGCCTTTACCCTGCTGAAGAGCAAGGCCAGATGGGTCTGCAGAGGCTCATCTCTCAACTCTGCACACAGCAAAAGCATTTCCCCAGCTCCTTTGGCTACCTTGCCTGCTCATGCCTCTCATCCATTACCTGCTGGGGGATCTGAACAGGCACAAAGAAGATGCTCAGCCCCACCATCCCTGCAGCATCTTTGAGTCTGCCATCAGTGCCCCACATCATGCCAAAACACTGGGAAAGGCCACTGGGAGAGAGGTGCAGGTCCTTTCCCAAAGTAGCTTGGAGCAGCTCCACCAGAATTTCTGAAGCATTGGCACCTTCATGCTTAGAGGATTTTCTCACCTAGCAGCATGAGCTGAGGGATGGTGTCACCCTGCTGCAGGTGGGAGAGGACATGGCTCCCAGTTTGCTTCAGGCCTTGGTTTGCTGAGTATCTTGTGACCTCTCCTGACAGGGCCCAGCCTCCAGGGGATCTGAGACAGGGCCTGAAGTAAGACCGGGTGGTGAGAGGGTGGCTGCTGGCCATGGCAGCCTGTCACCAGTTAGAGATGCTACGCAGAGGCAGGAAGCATTTGTTTGGTAGAAACTATGCCCAGAACCCTAGGCCTACAGGGGAGGGCCAGAAATACTCCCAGAACCTGGTCTGGAAAGCTGGAATCATGCACACATCAAGGCAAAGATATGACAGCCTCATACATGGGGACTTGTTCATTCCTTGGGTTAAGAGCAGGGGTCAAACCCTCCTGGACTGGTAAATCTCAGCTTCAGGAGTGAAGTAACCACATCTGTTCTTAACTTCTGTTGTGCTGCCTGCAGAAGCTGTGAGTTTCACCAAGGGATGGGGAAGCCTCAAGCCACAGGAGTGCACCAGAGCCCACATCATCTATGTTGTCAGTGCTTCTGCCCTGTTGTCCCTAGGCATCAGCACATATCAGCACAAGGGTTGGAAGGGATCCCAGCTGGAAAGGGCCAGAAGGGCTTTCTACCTGCTCGTCTCCTGAATCAGTGGCTGTCATGATCCATCACTGGCTTGCTGCCCTGAGCCACAGGCTGCAGATTGGCTCCTGACAGCTCCCTCAGTTTCTCTTCCCTAGTCATATTCTTTCTTTCATTTTCCAGAGTTTTCTCTGTGGCTATAAATAGCCTTGTGAGGAACTTGCCAGCCCTTGTGGAAGAAGAGGCAATAATCTCTTCCTGAAGGAAGTGGCCAGGACACCCAAAGGATCCTTCTCACCCAGATGTAAATGATACCAAACAATGTGCCTTGGAGGAAAATGAGGCAGAGAGGGCAGAGGAAGCTATGAGGAGCAGGGCTCCAAAGCCCTTTGTGGAGGGAATACAGCTGCTGCCATCAGTTAATTAATGCTTGGTGGGGGCTGCCACTGGGAACCCCACTGTTGGAGATCCATGGTGCTCCTGTCTGAGCACTGCCGAGCTCTGGGGCCAGAGGCTTGCCACAAAAGCAGGCAGCATGCTGTGAATGGCCAAGAGCCCTGTTGGGGGTCTACAAGGAGTGCTTTATGTGGGATGATTTACTACTTCTCATTTGGCAGCTTGGCACTGGAGACAGTATCATCCCCTCCAGCCACCCAGAGGTTTTTATTCCAGAAAACCTTGTTTTGGAAAAGCCATCCTTGTCCCCCAGGTGAAAGTACCCACTGGGTGGACTGGAGGTCTGCAATAGGATCTGCATCCAGCATCTTGACTGTTGGCTGGTGCTAGGAGCTGCTGATCCTGCAACAGCAGGGGTTTTACCCTTCCACAGAACCTCTCCTCCACCCAGGACAGACACAGCTGAGATGACACACTTTTCTCTTGACATTGCCTAATTGGCTTGATTTGTCCATATTAAACATTTACCATCCACAGTTAGCTCCCTCATTAGCTATGACACATCATGTTTAACCACACTGCAATATTGCAGCAATGCCAGGACCAGCAGCAAACACTCAGGAAATTTCTGCACAAGGAGAATACAGAGACCATGAAAAAATCTGGGTCTGAATTCAACCTTGAACAAGCCTGGTAATACTTCTGAGCTGGTAGAAGATCTTAGACAAGCGTGCACATCCCCATGCAAAGCCTTCATCCCTGCCTCATTTATTTACACACAGCATAATGGCTTGCCTGTGGACTTGAGCACTTGCAAAGAGGAATTAACATGCATTTGGTTCGCAAACCACAGTGTAATTAATTCCCAGCAAAGCTTCTGGGCTTCACTCTGTGCCTGTGGGAGTTCAAGGTGCTACCCAGGGTTAAAGAGATGCCTCTCCTCCACGCCCAGGGTGCTCCAGCATAGGGCAAGGAATGGGTCTTCCAGAACCAGGGAGAAACCAGGCAGGTGGGAAAGGAAAACAGTTTCAGAAATGACAGAAAAAGCAAGCTGAGGAGCATGCCGGGGTCCCTGCTACTCCCAGCCCTACGCTGAAGCAGCCTCAGGCCAGTCCCCCCCAGGGCTTTTCCCTGAGGGTTTTCTTAGCCTCCTCTCACAGGAATGGACACGTCTCCAAAGGCTGTTTTTGAAGGCAATGTTTGCCATCTAGTGGGAAAACAGAGCCTGTGTATCTCACTTGCCTGCAGAAGGATGGGGCTCGTGGTTGTTTTGGCAGTAGTTAGGGGCCACACGGCCCCTTGCCCATAGCTGGGCAGCGGCTCCCAGCTGAGAGTTCCGGGGAGAAGGGAAATTGGAAGAGGTGGTGCTGATTCAGCTTCCTGCCGGCGGCTCGCCAGCCATAGATGCCTGCCTGAGCGTGGATCCCTAGCCCAAGCCCTTGGAGAGGTCCCTGGCTGAGCCATGTAAGTGGGGAGCTGAAAGGAGTGCTCTGTAGTAGGGGGAAAAGCACCATGTTGTGGATAAATGTTGCCTTTCAGGTCAGCAAATCCCGTGGGGTTGGTGCCTTCCAGATTGGCATCTCCCAGGCCTCCCTCTTCCAGGTTTGCATCCTCCTGGGGATCAGTGCCCTCCAGGCTGGCACCTCCAGCACTCTGCTGGCAATCAGCACCTTCCAAGTCAGCATATTTCTGGCAATCAGTACTTTCCAGGTTAGCTTTTTCTAGGAATCAGTGCCTTTAAGACCTGCACATCATCCTGGGGATCAGTCATCATCCCAGGAGGGGATCCCAGACAGATCTGACATGTTTGGCACCTTACCACCTCCTGATCCATAAGCACAAAGGTGACTATGCTGGTGCCAGTGCCTAGAATTCACATGGAGCTCAGCAACGCCCACATCTGGTGGATCTTCCAGTGCAGAACAAAGGCTGGGAGTTGCTTGAATGTGTTGTGACCCTGCAAAGCCACATGAGACTCCCAGAGGCACATTTAACTCTGGTCTATCATATTCAGGATGCACAGAAAAGCCCAGAGCTCCGTCTGCCCAGTGCCTGCTCCATGCAATCCCAGAAATCCCCAAAAAAGTGGGGAGCACCGGGGTGCCCCAGATGGTTCAGAACTTCCAGCACAGGGCTGTGCCATGCTGTCCATAACCTCTATCTGCTTATTCTGCCCATGCAGACAATGCAGCTGATGTGGCAGTGGATGAAGGGGACCACAAGGTGCAGCTGGTGGGAGAAGAGAAGGTAGAGAGGCTGCCCAGGGAAGCTCCCAATGCGTGTCCTGCTCTGTTTTAGTCCCTGCAGCTGAAGGAGAAGACGGAGACCCTGCCATGGGGAAGGAAGGAGATCATCTCTTCTGAGCAAGTGACATGGCAGTTCTGAGGAGGTGTAGTCCTCATGTTGCACAGCTAAAATGTGTGCATGGCGAGCACACAGCATGTGTCCCCTATTGTCACCATGCTCCAGGGCAGGAACACAAACACAAACACTGGGAAATCATGCTTGGACAACAGGACTGTTTCCAGTGCCGAAAAAAAAAAAAAAGGCAAAAAGCTAGCAGGAAACTCGTGGGCTGCTGCTACTGCTTGGAGCAGGGAGCAGCCATTTCCCAAGAGCATCACGAGCAGCAGTGCTTGTGCAGAGCTGCGCTGCTGGCTGCTGCCTCCCAGCATCTCTGTGGCTGTGTGCTTGGTATTTCTCATCTGTGAAAGACCAAAAGCATCCTAGAGGCGGGAAGGGGCTAGCCCCAGCAAGCAAAGAAAGAAACAACCCATTTCTGGAGGAAGAAGCTGACAGTGCTGCAGCAAGGGATGTCTCAGGTCTCTCCCTTCTTCACATCTATTTGGGTGTCAGCACATCTGGCCTGGCAGGTGATGTCTCCTCTGTTTCAGGAAAGATGGGCAAGGTATTTTCAGGCCTGTGGCAGCTAGAGAGGGAGGCAGATGAAGAAGAGGGAGCATGGGGGCTCACAGGGGTCTCTCATGGGTTGAGCGCATGGATCTCTAGCAAGTTCCCAGGCAGGGGTATCCACATGCAGGTGAGATGAAAGCCATGGTCAGGGTGAATGCTCAGCACTGCATTTTTAAAGCATTTGTATTTGGATTCACTGCATCTGTGGACATGGTCCCTGCTATTCCTACTCTCTCAGTGCCTAGGCAGTAGGAAATGGAAGCAGCTCCTGAGGGGGATGCAATCCCTCTGGAGATGCTCCACATCCTCCCCAGTACTCTCAGGACCTGCACTGTGACAATTCAGGCTCCGTCTCCCCATGTCAGCTGTGATGCCACTTACAGGAGGACGGGGTGCATGGGTCACACCCAAGACTGGTTCCCAAACACAGTCCTTGCTCTCTGCCCATGGGCCTCTCACCCTTCTGCACAAGTCAGCCCCTGCACAGTGAGCATTTTTGATGCTTAGGATGGTAACTGAGTGTCCAAAGTACCTATCCATACATTCCTCTATAAATCCTTCTATCCCTTCTTCCCTCTGACAACCAATCCAAGCACCCATCTATACATCTGCACATCTCCTTCCCTCAATCCGTGCATCCTTCCCTCCCTGCTGAACCCCTGACTGTGTATGTACCTTTTGCTCTCTACATCACCTCATGACACTTAGAAATGTATACTTCATGGCCTGTGTCTCCCACATTCTGCTGAAGCTGCTTTTACTTCTTTCTTTGGCTCAGAATTTGGCAGAGAAAGAAGCAGAAGCAGCCATGAGAGGTAAGTTGAGACTGTTTTGCTTCACAGTCCTGTGCAACTCGCCTCCTCCCCTGCAAAATGCGGGCTGATCCTGGCAGCGAGGCAGGGAGAGGAGGAGGCTAGTCCTGAGGGCTAGCTCAGAAATTTGGCAGGGTTGGTGGCAGTCAAACAGCCCAGGCAGATCTGTACAACTGCCCACAAACAGTGCCCTGCTGCAAAGACTTTTGCCAAAGCTATAGATTTCCCAAACAAGCCCCTGCCTGAGACGTGATCTGGCTGCCCTGCGCTGGATGGAGACAATCGACATGGACCTCTCTGCGTCTCCGTGTGGGGAACCTTCCCTGGTGTGTAGCATTGCCTGATGGAAAGTTTTTAAACCAAGTATATCCCAGGCCATGTTCTCCTGCACTTTTTTCCTGCTGGACTTGGGCTGGTCCCTGTTCCATGCCAGGAGCTGGACCCATCCCTGCTCCGTGTGGACGCAGTCCATGGGCTGCTTTGACCTGGCACATTCTCAGCATCTCCAAGCCTGGCTTGTACCAGCTCCCCTGGCGATCTTGGCTCAGCATCCACCTTGGGGAGGATGGGATAGGGCAGCAAAGGCAAGTTGGGATGTGCTTCTGCCTACTTGGGACAGGGTGCGTCCAGGCAGGGCTCCAGCCTGCAGCAGGAAGCCTCTGCTCGCTCAGCGGCTGTGCAAGCCACCAAAGAGCCCAAGCCTTGGAGGAAGTGCCCTGGCCCCACAGTGGGACAGGGAGGTGCCGGCACTGGGACTAGTCTCATGGTCCCTTCCTGTTTTTCTTCTCCACAGCTTGAAGACTAAAGTTGATTTTGGCATCTGGATCCCTCTCCTTTATTCCAGATTGCTGCTCACCCCAGCCCTCCCCTTGAATCTTCCCTGGTCTGCTGGAAAGCCCTGTTTGCCCATGTCCAGCACCACACATCCTCCCCTTGGGCATCTGGGACTGCAGCACCCAGGACCAGGCATCTTTATTCCCCAAAGCACAGGATTTGTGGCTTTCTTTGTGTCCCCAAGGCCTGTGTGTCACATTTACCAGCTGCTGGGGCAGAGACGAGAGCCATGGGGCATCCCAGCAGGCAGCTGCAGTGCAGGCAGGCAGGACTTTGGGGTGGCATGTGGCCCCCTTGCCTGCTCTTGGTATCTCCAGCTGCCAAATGGGTGGCAGGTCATGATTCCCTACATCAGAGGGGAAAGGGGTCACCCCTCAGGGCTGTGGGCAGCAGGATGCAGAGATGAGAACCAGATGTGCCTCTCCTGCCCTCAAGCTGACCTGGTCAGCAGAACTCGGTGTCCCCACTGCCTGGCCAGGCAAGCCCCAACTAAGGAAGGGGACACAGGGCTTGGCACATGGGGACAACAGATCTATGGGTTCCCTAGCCAGCAGCAACACACTTCTATTTGGAGCATGACTGGGCTTTCTGGAGTTTATAAGCAGGCAGAATACAGGAGCCAGAGCTGCTCTCTCACACACTCTCCCATTTTCTGGCTGCTCTTCTGCTGCATCTCGAGCAGGCATCAGCCTCTAAACCAGCACTAGATGACAGGAAATGACTGAGTTGTTTGCAAACACTGGAGCCACAGCTATGGGAGGTACATCACCTGTGTTCCACAGCATCTCTAGGCAACCACTGCCTTGATCCCTTCCACAGTGGCAGAGGAGAGGGATCTGGTCGTGCCAAGAGGAGGCTTCCAAGTGGTAAAGGCTGCCAATGCCATGCTGGGGACTGAGAAGAGACAAGGGAGACCATGACAGAACAAGGGTGACATGTCAGAATGCACGCCGGATGCTGGGGACCAGAGCCCAGCAGGGGATGACAGTGTGATATACCTGGAGCTGTCAAGCTGTGGGATACCCCTGGGAGAGGGGATGTAGCTGCTGAGCCTGGAATATGATGAGTGTCCCAATGCTGAGCCTGAGGCAGGATCTGGCTCCTTACACCTCCCCATCTTGATGACCCACCCTGCCTGCCCTGTGGAGAGCCCTGCTCTGGTCCAAGGACAGTGCCCTGCCAGTAGCACATTGTAGAGGGCTGACTCCTATCTCTCTCATTCAGGGTGTCTGTCCTCATGAGGGACAGTAAGGGGCTGGAACCCCACAAAGCCAAGCATGGAGACTCCTCATGACCCCACATCCAGGGGCACCCAGTGAGGGCAGCAAGGAGTCTGTGGGCACACAGCACATTGCAAAAGGTACAGCCTGCCCCAGATCTCTCCCACCCAGTCCACACAAGGACCCTTTGCAGGTGCCCCAGTCCAGGCTCCCTCTGCATCATGGCTTCACAGGCAGCCCCAGGACCCACATGGGTCCCCACCCTGCACTGGCTCTGCTCCCTGTGCTCCATGCGTTGCTGCTGTCTGAATTTCCACCCAGCTCCATCTGGATCTCGTTGAGCTGCTGGCACTGAGCACCTGGGTCTGGACATGCCAACACATGGAAGCCATTAGGGGGGACGAGCTGAGGTGCTGCAAGGGGGCCACATGCAGAGTGAGAGGGGCTGTGTAGAGGGTCCTGTCTTGACTGTCATGCTGGTGAGGGCAGGGGAGATGTCCCACACAGCTGCGTTCTTTTCTGAGGCACTTAGCCTCGGCACGAGTCTCTCTCAGCCCCTCCAAGCACCTGAGGAGAGGGCTGAACAGTTCGGGAAGTGCTTGAGCACCTCCTGCAAGGACCATTCTCGAGCTGGCACTCACCCTTCCCTTGCCCCAGCATCATCTGCAAAGGGGTTTTGCCTGGACAGTGCCAATGAGAGCATTGGCATATCCCCTTTATTGGCATCGCTGCTCCGTCCAGCCACAGCACGGGGGATTGGGGCAAGGGAAGGGGCAAGGGGGTGTTCTTGTCTGCCTGCTGGCAGCTGGTGGGGGGTGACAGGCAGGGACCAGCACCCCTTGGGCTGGCACTGATGTCCGGCACCCCTGGAAGCCTACACCCATGGTCCCCCTCAACACTAGGCAGTGAAGTGGGGCTGGCTCAGTGTCTTATCCCCATTTGTTTAGCAGCGCTCGGAGGTGGAGCTGGCCTGTCACCCTGAGCCTGAAGTGACTCCAGCTGGCTCCTGGTGGGCTCAGGCAGTCTAACGCTCCTGGGAGCAGAGCCTCTCTCCTTAGGATCCATCCTGCAACCCCAGGGTGTTGGGGGCTCCGTCAATGTCCACAGCGGTGGGGTGACCCAGGAGGCGTCGCGTCCTTGGGGCCAGCAGTGGCATCAAGTCCCACGCGTGGGCAAGCAGGTGCAGGGAGCAGGGATCGGCCAGGGCTCACTACAGGATCTGAGCTTCTGCCAAGAGAGAGGACAGGGGGTCAAGGGGGACACTGACCTGCCCCACACTCTGCACTCCCAGCCCCACATTCCCCCCATTCCCCACCCTGCACCCTGACTCACTTGGCAGTGCCTTCAAGTGGGTGGCAGCAACCAGAAAGTTTGGTTTGTTCTTGTCCTTGCCTTGTTTCTTCACCCGAAGCCTGAGGATAAGAGCAATGGTGGCTGAAGACCCCAAGCAGCCCCCCTGAGCATTGGGATTGCCCACATTCCCCAGATCCTGCTCTGTCTTTCCATCCAGCTGTGCCCAGCTCAGTTTAACGTCTCCAGCATGTCAGCTCCAGGGCCACAGCAGGAACAGGGACTGACAGCAGAGCAGGAGCATGGCATGGAGATCCCATGGCAGGATGAGAGAGGACTTGGGGACAAGATTCTCAAGGAGCAAAAGCACCTGGAGGGGTGTCTGTACTGACTCTGGAGCTTGAGAATCCCCAGCAGGAGCTTTTGGGCAGGTATTAAAAGCAGCAGCATCTTGAGGGGATTCAGAGAAAGGTGGATGTGGGCTCATTGGAAAGTGAGCAGTACTGGGTGTGCTGGGAAGAGGCACTGGCGTGGCACAGGGGCAAGAGGAGCATAAATCACCCTATAGGGCATCAACCCTATAGGGACACCAGAGCAGAGCTGGGGGATCACAGGGCACTCCATGGTGAGGGTTCAGGATGGGATGGGGACAGCAATCATACAGCCCCTCCTTCTCAAAACCCAGCCTACCAGATGAGGATGGTGATGACAAGAACAGCAGCCAGGACGAAGAAGGCAAAGATGCCAAGGGACACCAGGACGGCCATTTTCTCCAAGGGGTCACTGCGATCTGGGACAGAGAGACTGTCACAGCTGAGGAATGCCAGTCCCCAGCACCCAGGGGATCCTATGGCAAGCTCCTGGACACTCCAGCAGCCCAGCCACACATGGGCATGGGGCAAGAGACGCTTCCCATTGCTCTCAGCCACACCCACAGCACTCCTGCCCACCACCCCTAGCTCTACTCACTGATGGGCTCAGGGTTGGGAGCCTGGGAGGGCTCCTCAGCCAGGCTCTCTAGTCTGGCATCTGTAGTGGTTTCTTCACTTGCTGTGGAGGCCAGGTCTGGAAGGACAGAAGGGATGGAAACACTCACCAAAAGGACAGGCAGCACCCTAAGGACCCACAGAGAGGAGCAAGGAAGGGTGTCCTGGTGCCCCAGAGATCCCACAAGCCCAAGGGTGTCACCAAGGTGCTAATGGTGCTCTGGAAGCCCCACTCTGTCCCAAGCCTTTGGGGGACAATCCCCAAATAGCATCACTACAGCTGTAGACTGATACAGACTGGGAGATGCTTTATCCTCCTGCAGCTCTGCCTCCCAGCCTCAAGTGGCCCGGGAGTTGAGATTCACTCTTGTTGATATTTGGGGGAATGAGTGCCATGGAGAAGGAACTAGGGAGGGGCAGTTCAGGGTGCTAGAGGGACTTTGGGGAGGGATGGCACAACGTGGTAGGCTGCTGGGGGCTGCAGCCTGTCCCCCTCTCACCTCTGACTGGTGTTGCCCGGGCTTCAGCACTCCACTCACTCCAATTCCCCGCATCCAGGAAATCCTTTGCACTGACTTGGACCACGTGCTCCAGCCCAGCGAAGGCATCCGTGATAACCTCAGATAGATTCACCGTCTCTACCTGTGCCAGGAAGAGGGGAGCTGTGAGGCAGGCAGGGGCATCCCTCACCACCCTCCCTGGCCCCTTGCACACCCCACTCCTGTGCTGGCCCTGCCTTTCCTTGCACACTTACCATGGACCAGGAGCGATGGATGACGGGTCGGTACTGGAGCCGAAACCTTAGCTGGAAGTGGGGTTCCTTGGGCCAGGAGGAAGGGTACTTCCAGCTCACGTGGAGCCGCCGTGGGGCCAGGGGGATGGGCTCCACCACCAAGCCCTCCGGAGGGTCTGGTTTAACTGTGTGGGAGAGGACAGGAAGGCCTTGTCACCCGACACCGCCATGCACAGGGGTGTAGGGATCCTCTGCTGCCCAGCAGGGGACAGGTAACTGCTCAGCAATGGACAAACAGTGGGACAGACAGATGGGCGGATGGGGACTCACTGATGGCCTGCATGGTGACGTCAAGGAGGCGGTAGCTGAAGCCCAGGGGGTTCACCTCGGTGATGTTCAGGCGGTAGGAGCTCCAGAACTCTGACCTGTGGACGGTGCAGGTGCCGGGGCGGGATGGATCCTGCAGGCACAGCCCCACGTGCCCGTTCTTGTTCCTGCAGACAGAGAGGCAGGGTGGTGACACATCCTACCCGCCCACCCTGCACAAACACTGCCAAGAAGGAGACCCCCATGCCAAGACCCTGGTGGGGGAGGTAGTCCCTCTGGCTCAGCTGCACTCACCCTTCCAGAGTCTGGCATGTCCCACTGAGCATGACAGAAGGGACCCCATCCCAGCTCCACACTCCCCTGGAAGGGTCCCTCCCCGAGGAAAACCCTTCTCCCAGACTCCCAGGCTCAGGTAGCTGGCTTCCTGATGAGGACCCTGAGCTCTTGCTTTGGGGTCCCTGCTGGAGACAGCAGCAGAGCCTCTGGGATGGGGGC
Organism: Vireo altiloquus; assembly: GCA_013396875.1. Classification (NCBI taxonomy): domain Eukaryota; kingdom Metazoa; phylum Chordata; class Aves; order Passeriformes; family Vireonidae; genus Vireo; species Vireo altiloquus. Next base: position 47,086 of record VZRF01005914.1, on the reverse strand, counting down.
CAGTCCCTGGGGAGCGGGAGTGGGGTGGGAGTCAGTCCTACCTCCGCTTTTCTTCGCCTGTCAGCGATTTCTTCCTGCCACGGAGACAGATGGAAAAGCAGATGATTAGGATGAGAGGGCAGCACGAAGTGAACCCCATCATGTCCCAGAGGAAGTACAGGGGTCCACACGGCAAAGCAGCCCCCGACTCCTACGACAGTATGAGGGACAGAGCTAAAACCATGCCCAGCTCTTCTAGTGAATAGCCTGGCAGCAGGATCTGGGGGTCCCAGGGAAAAGAAACGGGAACCACTTCCCTGCCTGGGGTTTCATCACACAGCAGCAATGATATGGAGACACTGATAAAACCAGCTCCCCTGTGCTGGGCTTCACCCTCCCCCTACAGCCCCCCAAATCCCTTGCTTCCACTCCCTGTCCCTGTGGAGCCCCTGATGCTCCCCTCAGCCCCCTCCCCACGAAGCCTTCAGCTCCTGCAGCTTTCAGCAGGTCTGTGCTTTATGAGCTCCGTTAGACTTCAAAGCCGCCCGCTAATTTGGCTTGCAGGGATAATTAGAAGCAGCGATGCTGTCAGGGCTCCTTTCATCCCAAAGCATGCCGGAGCGCGGAGGCTTGCAGATGACCTGCTTCTCTTTTATTGCCCCTCTGGTGCTGGCAGAGTTGTCAGCAGGGAGGGAGCCTGCCCGTGCCAGCCCCCCAATACTCCTGAGACCCCCACTGAGAGTAAGCAAATGCTTGCTGCTCTGCTCACCCCAAAGCAGGACCTGCTCTGAGGTGCAGTGTGGTCCTTGGGGCAGAAGATGAACCCAGGGCATGTGTGGGATGGCCAGATGGATTTGGTGGTTATCCTTGGCTGTGACCCAGAGCTCACACCGTAACACCCCCAGTCCATGCCCTGTGGGGAAACTTCACCTGTATGTGGTGATGTATTTGGAGGGGAGGAATGTCTCCACACTGGAGGTCCAGGAGCAAGAGAAATTCTCATAGTCAGACGCTCTGCAGGACACAAAGGGGACTCCAGGCAGGTCTGGGGTCCGGAAGAAGCAGCAGTCAGCGAGGAGTCCCCCATCTTGCAGCCCATTCAGCACACAGGGATGCCTGTGTCAACACAAAGCCCCCTTTTGGCAAGCCCCTGGCAGGGGTGCATGCACCACCCTCTCCCTAGAACAGCCCGTGCTACTCACGCCCCAGACGCAAGGACACAGTGTGCAGGAGGCTGCCGTCCTCGCCATGGCAGCTGTATGTTCCCATGGAGGCCAAGCTGGCACTCGGCAGCACCAGGGATCCCTGCTGGATGGCTGAGCCCTCTGGCAGCGCCGTGGCACCTGCTCGTCTCCATTGCACTGGCGAGCTGAGGAGAGACCAGGCAGGGATGGCAGGTCACCCCAGGCCCATCCTGTAAACCATCCCACTGGATAAATCCCTCGGTGTGCACGGAAGAGACTTACCCGGCATGAACACCAGGGCATGACAGGGTCACGTCTGTCCCCAGCTGTCCATACTGCACGCCTGGAGGGACACACATCCCCAGATGGGTGTTAGTGCTCCGTGCCACCCCAGACCAGGGTTGGGGGCGCAGGTGGGCAGCCCCTGGGGCTGTACCCCACAGTGGGCACTGACTGTGGGGTCTTGCTTCACATAGATACCACCATGGGGGTCTAGTAAGGACTGGTCTCAGTTGGGGCTGGGCAATGAGCAGATATAGGGGAGCACTGGCCACAGGCTGGCCATCACTGTAGGGTGTAGGGCTGAGTTTCATGTAGCCCTGGTACGTCTGTTCCTGCCTGGGGAGAATGGGGTGCCCTCGGGGTCTTTGTGCCTGGGACATAGAAAGGGGGTGCTGTATGCGGGGCTTGGTGGGAGTCTCACCTTCCTCTCCCCAGTCTTCAGGGATGGCAAAGGAGGCTGATGCCAGGGCTGCTGTGAGGAACACCATCACCCTGCCCAGGCCTGGGATGGAACTGTGCATCTGGAGGAGGCAGAGAAGGGGAGGAAAGGGTGTTTTTCCCTGGAATGGGGCAGCTGGCATGGTCCAGAGCCCACAGCATTTCTTCAGGGCCATGGATCCTGCATCTCCTTCTCATCTCATCCCATCCTGCTGAGGACAGAACAGGGACTAAATCCCAGGACCCCAGCTGGGACATCTGGCAGTGTCTGTGCCACAGTCACAGCTGGTTCCTGGCTGCTGAGCAGTCTCCATGCCTGGAGAGGGGACACAGAGGGCAAAAACTGACCAGGAGCTTGGGGCTGTGTGCATTGGCAGGATTAAGGGTTCTTTGCCATTGCAATCCTGTGCTGGAAACCTTGGCTGGCTCCCAGCCCCAGGGTAGTCCAGAGACCTGTGCATGTGCAGCTGGGATGGGAAATTCTGGCCTGTATTTCCATGGCAGGGGACAGCAGTCAGATCTCAAGAGGCTCACATGGCCAGGGAGAGCAGGGCTGTGATAGCTCAGGTTGTGCCAAGTCTCACATCACTGCCCAGGCCTGCATCCACTGTGAGGATGGTCCATGTAGGTCTCCATTTGCAGGAAACTGGCCCCAAAATCCCCTCCTCCCACTCAGAGATCACCAGTAGGTCTGGGGTGAGAGGGGCAGAGCCAGGGATGTGCACCCAGCTCTTCATGGGTCAACTCCTGCCACAGACTGAAGTCTCCCTGCCAGCATCACCCTTTTCATCCCAACCAATGCCACTGTGCACACATCAGCCAGCATCACCCTGGCCAACCCAGCCAGCATTGGCCTCTCCTGCCCTTCCACCATCACCCTGTCCATCACAGCCAGCAGTGCTCTACAATATCCACCTCAGCCAGCACCCTTTCTGTGCCAGCCAGCACTACCCTAAAGCATCTGGGCCCTCCTGCAGAGTCCTGCTCCAGCAGGACATATCAGCCAGTGTCACTCTGTCCATCCCAGCCACATCACTCTGTCTGTGCCAGTCAACATCACCCCAGGGCATCCATCCTGGCCAGGATCATGCTATCCCTACCAGCAGTGCTACACTGTCTCTGTCAGTCAGAAATGAATCATTTCTCCCTAGAAGACCCCCCTGCTGACCCCTCACGAATGGACAGGCCTGTTTATTTACACCCACACCATTGGGCTCTGCTCCCAGTTGCAGGCAGGGGCCAAAGGCACATAAGGCAGTGAACTCCCTGCCAGACCCAAGTGCAGGCATAAATCTTTAGGCATAAATCTGTGTCCCCCTGGGTTCAACAGCTGAGAGACGAGAGGGAGGGATGCTCCAGCCCAGCAAAGGCACCCCAGAGCAGCAGCCAGTTCCCCTCCTGTGGTCGACTGCCCATGGCCACAGACCAAACCGCCTGGCGAAGGAAACAAGAGCTACAAGGCATTCTGCTGCAGGGGGGAAGGCGTGTGGCACCCCACATCAACCCCGCTCTGAACATGCCAGGCAGCCTCAAACACAAGCCCCAAATGTAAATAATTTCATGAGACTGTCATAAGCTTTTCCTACCAAACCACCCTAGAAATGTTCCCAAGAAATATCAGTTAAAAGGTCTCTGCCAAAACTATGCTGGTAAGTAACTGGGAACATTTGGCCTGAAAGTAAAATATTTTGGTGATGGAAAAAAAAAAAAAAAGAAGAAGACAAAAATGAGTCTATTTTGTCTTAAAAGCGGCAACCAAAAATAACTCCAAAAACCACGTGGGCCAGTGTGAAGGAATAGTTCTGGGAGGGGGGGGAAGGGGAGTGGGTGTATGTGTGTGTGTCAGGAAGAAGGGAGAGCGTGTTAATATACAGAGAGAAAAATAGCTTTAAAATAAAATAATTTCTTCTCCTGACCACCCTGTGTTTTTCATTCAAACACTGCAGAGGGTATCCAACACATCTCTGTAATGACCCAAGTGCTTAAGTTTAGTTAGGGACCACTAACCTAGACCCTTACCCTTGTGGTCCCTAACTCTAACCCTTACATTGCTCATCCTGACAGCCAACCCACATCCTCCAGCCTTCATCACCCTTTGTCCCAGGGTCCTCCCAGAGAAGGACCTCCCCAACCTCACCCCACCACCCCGTGAGCTCCCCTGACTCAGAGGGGCACCCCTGCCAGCAAAAGGTGGCAAGGCAGCACTGAGCCCCTCCAGACACACACTGACCCACAGGAGCATTGCCAAATTCATCCCTGACAGAGCATCGCTGCAGAGAGAAGCAGCAGGGCAAACCCTTCCTTGCTTGCCCAAAGGCCACAAGCAATAGGGGTAAGAGCCACATAGCCAGAGAAGACCCAGAGCCCTTGTTGGCCTCAGGTGCAGAAGAAGGGCAGGGGGCCAGATGCTGCGAGGCAGCCTGCTCAGAAAGGATCCCCTTATTTTCTGCCACTGGACTCCCTGGCCAAGGGAAAAAGAGGCGTGCAAATGAACACAAGCGTGTGAGTGGCCAGGCCCACCTTCCCTGGTGGCTCCAGAGGCAGAGAAAACATCCCTTGATGCTTGCACCAGCAGTGACACATTCTGAGGACACAGAGTCCTGGCACAGTGGCCCTGGAGCCAAGCCGGGACAGAGGGAACAATCAGAGCTTTTCTTCTTCCCTTCATGCTAATCCTGGCCAGAGAGACGCCTGCCACCAGCCTGGGGCTGGGTGACATCCTGATGCCACGGCCAGGGTAGAGGGACCCAGCTCAGCCTGAGGGCATGGCTTGGTCCTGGCAGTGCCAGACCCTGCTCCCTCAGCACGGGATGCTCTTGTCACTGGCATGGCAGCCTATGGCACCTGTGCATGTCAGCCAGAAATGCAAGGTGTCACTCTCCATCCCTCCTGATCCTGCTGTTCTGCTGGGCACTACTTGAGCTCATGCAAAAGCTTTTGGACAGTAGTAGGGAGAAACCCTGGCCCTTCCTGCATGCAAACTGAAGTGCTGTAAGCCAAAACTTCCCTCAAAATCATGGCCATGTGCACCGGCACCAAAGTCCACGTTCGGTGTGACAGTCCCCTCGGCACAGCTGCTCTGTGCCATGCCCCGCAAATGCTGGCAAAGCCCAGCACAGATTCCTGGGGGAAGCCAACTTTCCATTGTGCTTGGTGCTTTGAAAGACATTGGGTTTTGTTTTCTTAGTGTTTTTTTGTTTTGCTTCATTTGAAGTTGCTCTTCAAAGCAAATGGGCCGCACACAGAGCTGGGATGGTGGGGACAAGGACAGAAGCAGATGACACTGTGCCTCAGGGCTGCAGATGGCAGTGTGGAGATGTGGGATGCTCCCCACCAAGCACAGAAATCTGGGGCGCATCCTAACCTCTTCCCACGGTGGTCGGGGGCAGCATAGCTGCAACAGAGATATAGCAAGTAACGCAGGAGCACTTGGCAGCTCTGCCTGCCCTGCGCCAGGCCCTGATAGAGTCACTCACCTGCAAAAAGCAATGGGCAAAGGCCTGAAGTTGGCTCTAATGCTCCAGAGCATCACTCTGTACTTGTCCTGCTCCTGGGGGAGCAACCCTGGCCCTGTGCTACAAACTCTCCTCTCTGCTAGTGACTGCTGTAGGAAATGTGTCCTACGTTGAAATGCTGCATTTCAAAACAGCAGGAATTCCCCTCTCCTTATTTCCCTGCAGGGTTGGGAGCAGTGCTTTGCTAATACCTCTGCTCCTAGTAGGCCTGCAGAAGCACCATGCCCTCCTCTGAGGAGCCATGGCATGGTCTGAGTACATCCCTGTGGCCACTGATCTGCCCAGGAACCTGGAATTGCCCCATCCCTGCAGCACTGGTGACTTTCATCATCGCTGCACGAACATGTGCCTATGAGGTGGGTGAGCACCAATTCTGCTGCTGGATGGTCCCCTGCAACAGCCACCCCTGTCCCCTGAATGCTGCTGGCACCCTCCCTGGGTACCCAGAGGAAGCTCAGCAGTGGGTGCTGGAGGGAAGCATGTCCCCCACCACCTCCAGGGCCACCAGGGCTGTGCACAATCTCCAGGACTACCAGCAGCACCTAAGGCAACACCTTGCCCACCTTGGGCACTGTGGGGGTGATGCTCTGTGCACTCCCCCCCAGTGCCTTGGGGACCTCAAAAAGGGCTGTTTTCCTCTGCATCACTTTGGTGGGGTGCATGGCCCCCATGCCTGCTGTGGGGGGGTTCCATGCCATACCAGGCTGTGCCAGAACACACACATGCACAGCTGCAGCCCGTACAACCCCAGCACACTGGAATTACCCCAGTTAAACCAGTAAAACCAGTTGGAGTCTTTCCCTGTGAGGCCAGTGCAGTCCCATAAGCCTGGTGTAGTCTGAACATAGGACTAAACCCGGTATAGTCCTGATGCCAGGCTTAATTCAGGGCAACCCAAACATGGGCATACCCCACACATCCCAGGAGAATTAAATCCCACTCAGCCCAGGAGGAGAATTAAATCCAGTGCAGTCTAAATGTGTAGTTAAACTCAGCCCAGCCCAAAAGTGGGGATAAACCCAGCTCAGCCAAAATGTGAGGCTGCACCTAGCACAGGTCAAATGTGTGGTTATACCATCCTAATGTGGGGTTAAACTCAGCACAGCTCAGGAGTGGGGCTAACCCACAGCTCCATTCAAACGCAGGATTAACCTCACCACAGCCCAGTCATGGGGTTACACAGTTCAAATGTGGGGCTAAGCCAAATGCAACCCGGGAGTAAGGCTAACCCCAGCTCAGCCCAAGCACAGGGATAACCCCAGCATCATCCAGAGAACCAGTTACCTCCACAGCCAGATACAATGGACATCTCCATCCAAACTACACCAACCCCCTCCAACATCCACTGGTGATACCCAGCTGATCACAGCCCCACCGGTGTCCAAAGCCAAGCCTAACCCCCTCCTTAACCTGAGGGTCACCACTCTCCTCTGAGGAGCTGGCAGCTGCCAGCAGTTCCTGGTGCTGGGGGCTGGAGGACTCTTCTCCCCACTACACACCTCAGCATGCCAGCAGCACCATGGAGGTCAGGCTCTGCTCTTACCCCAGCCGGGAAACTCCCACCCCAACGCCCTGATTTCCGCTCTCCTCTGCTCCATCCTGCGGGAAGAAGTCTCTGGCTCCCGGCTGTAACTGGAGGCATCGGCAGGGGCCAAAACAGCGAGGGCTCTGTTAGCAGCCAGCAGCCCTGACACTGTGCCAGCTGGCAGAGCTGCATTCCGAGGGGGGAGAGAAGGGGTGCCCCCCTCTCCATCCCCATCCCCACACTCCTCTCTCCGAAGCCACGTGCCAGAGACATTCCTAAAAATAATCTCCCGGCTGTAAAGAAACCTACCAGTGCTGTAGCTGTAGTGCTGATGGGTTTCTTTACAGCTTGGAGATGGGTGGAGGCATGGAAGTTGGTGGGAGGGGGTGCTGCATCCCACTGTCCTTGGCACATGGTTACAGGACAGGGATGGGCACAGTGCTGGATCTGGGGACACGGGTGGGACCTGCCAGCAGAGCCGGGCCACCCTGTGATTACAGCAGGGTGGGAAAGGCTTTTCCTGTCCCGGGAACATTTTGGGATTTGGGACATTTTTCTGCTCCTGAGCTCAGCCCAGCCTGGCAGAGAATTCAGTGAACACGCAGTTCCCAGTACGGCAGAGCAGGCGGGGACCAGCCTGCAGCCTGCCCCCCAGGACCATCTGCATCTCCCAGAACAAAGCTCCCCCACAAGCTGGCCCTGGAGCTGATACAGGGGCGCATGCATTCATAAATATAGGGGACAGACGTACATGTACATACCTGTGAATGCCCCAGGCACAGCCAGCTCCTTCTGATGCTCCTGATGAACTCCAGCCTGGGGCTGGGAACTCTGATCAGGAGCAGGGCCCCACAGCATCCCCCATATGCGACGCTCCCCTTTCCCTCCCCCTGCTCCAAAGCTGGCCAGAGGCCAGGAGCCATCAGGCTCAGCTCCATCCCTGAGGCACGAAGGCGCACGGGTCAGCCAAAACGCAGCAGGGCCAAAATAAACAGCTCACCTTACACAAATGCTCCCCCAGCTAGCAATTTGCTGTCACTCCTTGTGCAAAACAAAATCCCTTTTGGGCAAGAGAGGGATTTCAGGAGTCATTAAGGACCACCTGGGCAGCCAAATAAAGCCATCACCAAGGGGTGGCCCAAATAAAGCTACCACCAAAGGGTGGCTCATTAACCTTTTGTATGCCATCAGCAGAGTCCCTGTGGGAGCTGGGCAGAAGGATGGAAATTGCAGAACCCCAAAAACGTGTGATGTGGGGATAATGGTGCCAGTCTCCTTCACCCAGTGGGATAACCATGACCTGTCTTCTCCAGGCTTGGAGTCAAGCCTACCTGCTTTCACAGAATCACTGAATAATGAAGGTTGGAACAGACTTCTAAGATCACTGAATTTGCTACGTGGAGGTGGCTCAGGGGAGGCAGCAGGGTGTGAGGCACATGGCAAGAACAGAGGCTGGGAAGACACCTCACTGGGGGCAGCATCCATGCCCCCACACCACACTTCTTGTCAATCAGATGGCAGTCTCCAAGCCAAAAGGAGATGGAAATGTGGCAAAAAGTGGAAAGATAGGGAAAACCTGGAGGCTGTAGTACAGGGCCAGGGGATGGGGGCTGAGCCCTGCCTAAGTTGAGAAGGTTGGAAAAACACCGCCCGGCTCGTTTTTCGCGAGGGGAAAAAAAACCCAGCCAAGTTCTGAAAGATTAAGTGCGATCATATCCAAGAGGGGGAAAGCAGGGCCATGCAGTGAGTGTGCTGACACATCTCCTTCCCCAGTGCTGGAAAGGAGCCCCATCCCACTCGGGGCCAGCTCTGTTTACAGGCTCCTATTGTCTCTCTTTTTTCATTTGGATTCCCCCCTCCAACGTTATAGTTCAGAGTAAACAAAAGCAAGCAGCCTCTCACTCCAAACATTTCAGCCATCCCAAACTTTCTCTGGAGGGGGGCTGCCCATGGAATTTTCCTCATCCAAAAGAATTTCGAAATGTTCCCATTGCAGCCTGCTCTGACTGGAGGCCAAGACAGCTCCAAAATTCTTCACTAAATGCTTGAGCTGCCCTGTGCACTGCCACAACTCTGGCTGTGCCCCAAAATCCCCCCATGCACAAGGAGATCTTCCGACCTGGCCAGAGGGGCACAGAGGCACATCCCAGGCTGCATAATTCCCCAAAGCTCATGCCATTTACCTGAAGTGAGACAGCAGGCCTTGGTGAGGCTGAATCCTACCTTTTCAAAATATTTCAAGCTGCCACTTCAGTTCTTATGCTCCAGGTCAGCAGTGCTGGTGGAAAGTACTTGGGTGCACTGGAGGTTATGTATGGCAATGCACCCCAAGAAAACACAGTATTTCCCTTTTCAGGCAGCATTTCCACAGCACCAGGCAGAAGGGACAGGGTGAAGGGGGTGCCAGAACTCCTCCTGGGAGTGGTCAGTGGCACCTTGAGCACCAGGAGTGTGGTTTGCAGCGGCGATGCCTCCTCGGTGCTGCCAGGTCACTGCATGGGTGGGTGGCCGAGGAAGGGATGGTGTGCTGCATACATCCCCCAGGATGCAGTGGGGACACAGCACCGTGCCCTGCACACCCCTGGGAGATGGGTGTGGAAGGGAGGACGAAAGCTACTCCAGGATGAGCCAAGTGGTGGGTGCCACCCAAGTGTGCTGCTGCTCCCTGGCACACATCATGCTGTCACCCTGGTCCCTTCTGGGAGGTGGGACCCCAGCGTGGTCAAGCAGAGGCCCCAACAGGTCTCTTGGCTCTGGCTAAGTAAAGATATGAGGTGAAACCCATCAGACCCTGGCATAAGGGTGCCAGAACTGTGCAGCCCGCTGGTAATGGGGGCATCGGAGGTAGACCCTGAAACAACTGGAAAGGGAAGAGCCCAGCTAAAAAGCCTCACAAAAAAGCCAACAGTTGCAGGAAGAAGCACCTAAAGCTCAGTCCAGCATGGGTTTGGATGTCAGTGCAAGCCACTGGAGTGGCCTGGCATGCTGATGTCCCTTGTCTGCTTTCCAAAACAGTCTCTCAATGGGTTTCACCGGGTAGGTGGTCCTGCAGCCCAAAACACACCCTGACACACTGGGGAACTCCGACATCCTCCCTCTCTGGGCAAAGGCAGATTTTGGGGACTGCAACCCCTTAATGAACATGCTGTCACCCCAGGAAGGCAAAACATTGCTGGTACCTGCTGCATCTCCCACCCACAGCATCCCACCCTGGTGGGCACAGAGCCCTGTGCCACCACAGCAGCACTGGCAGGGGGGAGATACCTCAGCTCCACGCCGGGCGGGAATCTTGCTGTGGGACAGGGCTCTGCCAGGTGCCCCTGCTGCCTCTGCACCATCTCCCTGCGCCGCCTCGCTGGGTTCTCCTCCTCCACGGAGGTTGCTCAGTGGTTTGGCGTGGGAGAGGTCTTACCCCCCCACCCCCAGCAGCCCCCTCCCCTATAAAGGGGCCAGGCAGTGGCTGTGTGGGGAGCAGAGCCCCCGACACAGCAGATGGGGTCTGTAAAGTGAGGCTCCCCCAGGTGTGTTTGCCTTGGCCGGGGCTCAAGCCCGTCCAATTAGAGCTATAGAAAACATATCTTACAAAAAAACGAGGGGGGAAAAATAATCCTCTCCCCTGTGCTGGGGCCCAGGGTTTGGCTGGGGTTTCTCGGCAGGCCAAGCGCAGGCGATACAGGCTCTGCTGGCAGCAGCCCGGGGAGGGCGGGATGTTTGTGGATATTAAAATGCACTCGTAAAGTAGAATAAAAGGGCAGCCTTGTTTCAGAACGAGTCTCCGAGGCTTTCCCCTCTCCCGTCATGCTCGGCACCTGGCCGGCAGCACGAGCAGCTCTCCCTTCCCGCAGCCCCCCCAGCCAACCCCAGCTCACCCAAGGGCTGAGGTGCTGCCAGCGAGACCCCAGCCCTCATGCGGTGAAGCTCATCATCTCCAGGAGGGAGCAAATTTGGGAGGGCCCCCTTTACAGCTACCCATATTGGGTCAACATTACAGCTGTGCTTCTGTAAAACCCACCCCTGCACATCCCTTCCTCGATGCCCCCGCAGCTCCCTGCTTTCCCTTGTCCACTGCCCTGCCTGCACGGAGCCAAGGCTGCCTGGCCCCAGCTGCTTGGCAGCAGCCACATGGCAGCACCACTGATACTCCACTGCTTGGCCTCTCCCTGCTGGAAGTAAAATAAGCTGGATGGTCTTTTGGTCAAGGTATCCAACACCCTGTGCTCACACAGAATAAGAGGTGCCATCATCCCATGGGGCTCCCTACATTTCCAGGGACCCCATAAACCTCTAGAAAAGCCCTCTCCTTGGGATATCTTCCCAAATCCATCCCTGAAGCAGGATGCTGCCTCTCCACAGCATCACCTCTGCCTCCATGCTGCCATGTCCAGCTCTAGAACGGCACAGCAGGAGGCTGGGAAGCAGTTGCAGGCATCAGCCCAGCAAAGGTGGCCCCATCCTGGCCCACCTGCTCAGCTGGAGATGCCCAGCACACATCTGGCTTCATCACTGCCTTCTGCCCCCCTTCCCAGCTTGTTAAGCAGGGGACTGTGGGCTGCGAGCCCAGATGTCCCCTCATCCATCCCTGCCCCCATCCCTCTCACTTTCCCCTTTACAGGCTCTCCAAGCCCCCGTCCCCCTGCCCCACAAAAACCCGAGGCACATCCCATCCCCAGCCACGGCCCAAATGACTAACGCCCCGGCAAGCGAACCGGGTGCCGTCGGGGCGAGCAGGGCCTGTCCCTTGGCCGTGCTCCCTCCCCGCAGTGGTGAAATCACGTCTGGAGAAAGCCCGGGGAGTGAGGCGCCGGGGGCCCCCCCGCTGCTTCCCAGCGAGGATGCTGCTCCTTGCCTGCTGGCTGGCCGCCCCCACTCCACAAACCCTGCATCCCAACAAAGGGGTGATCCAGGCATGCAGCCTTGCAGCACAGCCTCATACCTCATCTCCTCCTCCTCGCTCTGGATCCCATAGCAGCATCCCAGCTGCGGAAGTGGCTGTGAGATGCGGAAACGCAGCAGCGAGCCCCCGATGCTTGTAAAAGCACTCCCGGGGAGTGAGGCAGGAACCTCTAATCTCCCTTTAACTTCTGTAAACCTGCCAGAGGCTGAGGGGCAATCAGGAGCAGAGGGGGTACTGCTCTCGCTGACACACTACACCCCCACACAGAGCAGAGCAAGCTGGCCCATGGAAGGAGCTGCTGGCTCGGGCTGCCTGGGGCCAGCCTTGGGCAGCAGCAGAGGGGACAGTGAGGGACAGTGAGGGACGGTGAGGGACAGTGAGGGACTGTGATGGACGGTGAGGGACAGTGAGGGACTGTGAGGGACGGTGAGGGATGGTGAGGGACGGAGAGGGACGGTGAGGGACAGTGAGGGATGGTGAGGCACAGTGAGGGACAGTGAGGGACGGTGAGGGACGGTGAGGGATGGTGAGGGACAGTGAGGGACAGTGAGGGACGGTGAGGGACAGTGAGGGACAGTGAGGGACAGTGAGGGACAGTGAGGGACGGTGAGGGATGAGCCACCAGCACTAGGCCTCGACCTGGCACGCGGCACGTGCCGGCTGCCACGGGGGGTGACTCATGTGGCTCTTGAAGCGCCTCCGCCGGCACGGGAGCGTGGCTCCGGGTTAGTGTTTAATTATCTGCCTTCCTCTGCAGCCCATGCTCTCTCCTCTGCCTGAACTGCCACCGGGACCCCGGGAATGTCATCCATCCCCCCCCTGGCCGGGGCTGCTGGCAGAGAGTGAGCAGGGCTGCGGCGGGAAGCTGGCTGGGAGCACGCCGAGGCTGCAGCTGGGGGCTATAAAAAGCACGGCTGTGGTATGCAGCGAGGCACTGAGAGGGGAATAAAATAAAATCAGGTGGTGGATGAGCCGGGTGCTTGCTTCTGCACCAGGTCTGGCTGCTCCCCATCATCCCTTCCTTGCTCCCTGCCCGGCTGACAGCCCGGTGAGGCCGGGGCAGAGGGGAGAGCTGGCGTTTGGCAAAAGGTGGAGGACTGAGGGCTGGGCTGGCAGGGAGTGGAGGGGGTCAAGGCTGAGGAAACAATCGCTGGCTCTGGTACATGGGCTCCTGCCCGGGATGGAAGCATTGCAGCCACCCCTTGCCCAGTTCAGAGACGCCAGATCCGGGCACTCAGTCTCCTAGCAGCTCGTACCGGAGGACTAACCGTGCGCTCATTGACGGCCAGAGCTGCCTTCGCCAGGAAGAAGCCCCACCATCCCCCAGCACCCGGCTCCTGGTGGGGACCTCATCCAGAGGGGACAGTAAGGCCGCAAGCTGGGGACATAGAGAGCTCCCCTCGGGCTGAGCAGGAGCTCCCCGCTCAGGGACGTGCTGTGTTTGCACAAGTCTGAGCAGGGGAAGGTCAGATAATTTTAAAACTGAATAAACAAGGAGAGAAGGCAATGCCAGAGCTCGCCCTTCCCAGTAGGGATGCCCAGCAGCAGAACACAGCACCCACAGCACAGCACTGCCCTGCCCAGGGGTTCATATCCCGCTAAGAGAGCTGGAACAGACCCACACCCGGGGGCCTCCCTTTTCCACGAGGAGCTCCCAGCTGAGTCAGTGTTGGCAGCAGGGAGAGCGGCTCCTTCTTGATTTTGCGAGATTCCTCTGGTCTCCACGGGGAACTACCCACCCTGGGACCCCCCATCCCACTGGGAACGGCACCAGGGCTTGCCTGTTCCCTGGCCACAATGCACAATGCGGTCTTGGGAATGAACAAGGAGGAGAAAATAAAATAGTAAAATTGTTTGTAGGTCAGGAGGAAAATGGAAAAAAAAAACTTTGTGTTTTTCATGCCAAAAGGAAAATGAAAACCAAAACATTTTGTTCTAAATGATAGGCCTTGTTTAGTTTTCAGTGGTTTTACTTTTTTAAAAAGGTTTGAGTTAAATCGAGCTAAATTTGTCTTCCAAACATT
>VZRF01005914.1:681-30445 GCA_013396875.1 Vireo altiloquus | reverse complement strand
ATGTCCTTCATCTATCCATCCAGCCCAGGCACAGCATAAACACCACTGCTGCTCCAGTTGAGCTCAGGCATCTCATCATCCTCCTGGACCACTCTGAGTCCAAGCCTCAGTGCCTTGCTGAGCAGAGCCCTCCCAGGCATCTCCAGGGCAAACCACCCAGCTTCAGGAGCTGCCAGAGAGCCCAATGCACATCTACAGCCTCCAGTTGGGAAGGAGGAATGTGGATGTGCAGCAGATCGAGAGCTGTGTCAACAAGACACTCTGAGAGACCAGTCCCTCCCACTGACTGATCCCTGTGCCAGCACAGGCACTGGGGGGCCTCATCTTCCTTGCTATGTACAATGTTTTTTTGGTGCTGAGGTGCAAGGACTGTGGGCACAGTCCCAGCTGGAGAGGGGAAACGGAGCTGGGCACAGGATCAGGGAGGCCACAGAAAACGGATGCCTCCTCGGGCACAGCCGTGCTCCAGCCATGAAGCTGCAAAACTCAAAGCCAGGATGGGGTGGAGCAGCCCCAAGGGAGCCACGAAACAGCCCAACGGGAGCCTTGCAGGAGCTAAAAAAATCAAAAGCAGCCGAAGCACCGAGGAACCCCCGGGGTTGCGTGTTGGCCCTTGCAAGACAAGGATGGAGCAATAGCTGGTTGGGTCCACCAGCTCCTCCTAAGCCTTGAGGCCTCAGGCAAAACTCATGGAAAGCAAAGACTCCTTGCAGATCTCCCCAGCAGCCAGGGGCTGGCCCTGGCCCTGGCCCTGGCCCTGGCCCTGTAAGAAAGTCTGGGGAGGTGCCAGCTGGCCTGGGCACCCTGCGTGACAGCGGCTTTTGCAAAACTAAGCTGGGCTACTGCGGCTGGGCCATCCCTGGAGACCTTTGCAGGGCTGTTGCAGCACAGCTGTTGTGAGCTCTGTCGCAACACTGGCACGGCACTGGGCTGGACCACAACGAAGACCCTTCACGACAGCCCTTTCTGGTTTTCCCTGTCTATTTTTGCAGGAAGGTAAGAGCGGAACTGCGCCTTTCACGATGTTACTGAATTCAAAAGGCCCTGATGCCCATGCCAGCTCCGAAAAGGGGCTGGTGATGTGCCTGTGGGACTACTGGTCTGGCCAGGATGAAAGCCTTCTGTCCCAAAGGAAGGGGATGGTGAAAGCACAGGAAGGCGAAGGAAACAGCTGGACAGGCACAGCCACGCCAGCCCGGGGGCTCCAGGAATGCTGTGCCAGCCCCACTGCCTCCCACATGATCTTCTGAGAGAACATCCACACCCCTTAGGCTGCCAGCAGGATGGCAGGCAGCAGCCCTGAGGCTACTCTGGAGCTCCCCAAGGTGAGATGACACTTAGCTACAGCTGAGCACAACACTTCTCAAAGTCAGTGGGTCACAAGACCCTCCCCAAACTGCTGCAGAGATGATGGTCCACCAAAGCTGGAAGCTTTTTCCTTCCCTCCTTCCCCTCAGTGTGTCATCAGCACTGGCTTCTCAACAACGGTTGGCATTCCTTGTTTTCACTTTGGGAGGTGAAATAAACCAGACGATGCCCAAACTATTTTCTGTCCACCATCAGGATTTCATTAGATGATGGAGCCCTGAACTTTTCCACCTCTCCCTATACGGCAATCTCTGTGGGTCCATAACAATCTTCATTAGGCAGTTTCTATTTTGGCTGTCTCCATACTGAGAGGAACAGATCAGAGCTGGGCAGCCTCTGGGGAGCCTCAGGCTGATTTCCAAAGTGCTTTTAGCATCCTCCCTTCTCCCGATCAGTGTACTCTTGGCTGCATGCAGGCCATTGCCACCCGCGTGGGCCAGCCCCATGCCTGACCTTGTCAGATCTCCTGAGGTTCTCTCCAAAAGCATCTTTAGAAAACACATAGGAGCAGGTGGATGTGATCTTCTCCTGCTGAGACTCTTCCAAAATTCCTCAAAAGCCTTTTCAGCAATGACCAATGCCCGCTGGAGCAAGCACAAGCTGTGCTGATCAGATGAGACCAATGTGACCACAGTGAGCAGTCCTCTGGTAAGATGGAGACAAATCAGGGCTTGACAGATTTCCTGTCCCTCTTCTCCTAGATGCCCCCAACACAAACACCAGAGTGGGAGGAGGTATTTGTCAGCTTTTTTTTTCCATGTCCCAGGCTTGTACCACTAGAGAGAAGGAATTGCACCTTCCAGCCTAGCCATCCACCTGTACCGGAGGGCTTGGCAGATGTTCCAGGGGGTGCTGTGACCTTTCCAACAGCCCAAAGCTCACCCCATCCCACTCCCATGCCAGGGTGACTCAGAGACCTGGGAAGCAGCCAGACTTGAGAGATAATTCCTATTTACACACTAATCCCGGACACCGCAAACCTGCTACTAATCTCCAGATGAATTTTCCTTTTTCCATGTAAATGGTCCATGGGCATTTGGCTGTTGGAGAAGACTCAACCACAACTGCAAGGCATTTGTGTCCTTGCCCATCTCCACAACCTGGATGGGAGAAGAAAACCATCACTGGGAGGTGTGGAGAGATTTGCTGGTAGGAACTTGGGTCGTAGGGTCACAACATCCCCGGCCAGAGAGATTTGGTGATTTTCACACATTGCGATGCTGTTGTAACCACAGGAACACTTAGAAAAACCAAAAACTCTCTAAACATCCCAGCAAGCCACCTCAGACATCCCAGGGCTAATCCTTGATGCTGGCATTGTATCAGCATCCCAAATGCTGCTGAAGCCCCAGTGTGTTGCCTACAGGGAAGAGCTCCCATACCATTCAAACTCTGTCCTTGGCTATATCTTGGGGAGAGGGGCAGAGCTACCCTCTTTCATGACTAAACAAGAGGAGGGGAAACAAGCTGTGAGAAATGCCGAAATTTTCCAAAGGGAGAAAAGCAGAGACACAAGCTGGCACCTGCCCCCTCCTGCGGGAAGCATCTCGCAAGGGGTTTTCCTCCAGAGCCAAACCCGCGGGAGAAGAGGAGGCAAGAATCCTTTGGCTTGCTTAACCTAACAAGGAAGCTATAAATATAGCAGGGTAAACACCGGAGAGGGAGAAGAGGTCTTGAACTAAAAGCACAATGTTGGCACAAACCCACAGGGGAATAAGCTCTCCAGGAACGCATTCGGCAGGAAACTGGAGGGAGGTTGAGGCCTGTGTGAGCAGGAAGAGCCTGGAGTTGCCTTTGAACAAGAGCAGAGTGGAAAGAAAGGGTTTGAGCTGAGTGCTCAGCTAGTTCACAGCAGGTGAGGATGCCACACGCTGTCGCCATCCATGAGGGTTTCCCCACTCAGGATGGTCCAGGTGAGCCATGTGAGAAGGGCAGGGGAGGCAGGACACCTTCACGTGTGGGCTGCAGGTGTGGGCTGCCTGGGTGCCCACCCAGCAGGACAGCTTCTGATAAACCCAGCAGCTGCAAAGGGGAACTGCTGCTGCTGCTGCTGCTGCCACGATGAAAACGGCAGGGAGACTCACTGCGCCGTGAGTCATTCATTCATCCTTCGCAAACAGGGCCTGCACTTGGCCAAGCATCCTCCTCCCCCCGCCGCTGGGATAGCTTGCTGGGACAGGGAAAAAGTGGCTTATTAGATATAATCAAGTCAAGTTTTCCCCTCCCAGTGAGGTTCCTCTTCCTGGAATAGGAAGCACAAGACCAGAGCTGCTTTTCTTCCTGCAGGCTCTGCCTGTAGCTGCACCCTCCAGGGAGCCCTCCCCACCACCCTGCTGAACCCCACACTCCCTGTTCACCCACTGCTGGTGACATCTAGCCCTGAGCAGAACCCTGGTCTCACCAGTTAGACCCTGTGCCCCACCTCCAGTCCCACTTTGGCTGAAAAGGTCAGTTTGCAGCTCTCTGGAGAGCACATATTGCCCCTTTCATTTCTCCCCAAAAAATGCCAGATTGGTGGGGCAGAGGTGCCTCACGTCTCCGCACAGGTAACCTTGCTGTGACCTGCCCTCCTGTAAACAGGTAGAATGCAAATGCGCCACCTCCTCCTGCAAACATGACATCCAGACATGGGGCAGTCACCGCCTGGCACACAAGGTGCTCGGCCAGCCCCAGAAGTCTCAGCTCTGGCTATGCCACCAATGCCACGCAGTCCAACACCATTTTGCATGCATGGTGACACATCTGTGAGCTGCTGCAGCTCTGGGTTCCTTCTCATCCATGGGGACCAGGCACAAGACACCCTCGGGCCCCATCTCAGAGAGGACTCAGCTTGCTGAGAGTGATGTCCCAGCCAAGCTCAGCCCTGTGGCCCCCTCTGACGGCCTTCACCAGCCCAGAGCTGAGCTTGGAGGGGACCTGGTGGGTAGGTGATACGGCCAGCCTGTGAGGGTCGTGCTAGGCACAGCCCAGGGCTGGGCACTCATAGCGTCTGGGACAGGACAGAGAAGCTGGGATTGAGACGGCATCCCGGGGCAAGGAGGGACAAGGCAGGCAGAGCCCTGCCAGCGCCCGCGCATGGGAAAGCGCCTCTCTCAGCGCCTCTCCTAATTGGGAGCAGCTTTTCCCTGGACCCCCCAGGAGAAGACGGGGCCCTGCCAGGGGTGCGCTTTGCCTGGCACTCCAGTCTTTCTCCAGAAAACTCCCTTCAGAGACAGCAGGGGTGTCAGTAGGGAATGGGGTGGGGGTGGTCTGCGGAGGCTGGAGAAGGGGCTCCAACATCCCATCCCAGAACATCAACCCCCCGAGCACCCTCGGGCGAGGCGGAGGCGCGGAGGGCGGAGAAGGGGGAGCAGCACTGGGTACCCACAGGCAGCCGGGAGGGACGGGGAGGGCAAGTCCCTGGCAGCTGCTTTGCGAGGGGACACAGACACACAGACATCCACACACACCCGCACAACTTTCTCCACCCGGGCAGCAAACAGCTCCGGGAGCCGCCTGACCGCAGCCGCGCGTCCCTCACCGCGAAGTCGGGGCGGCGGCGACTCGTTCCCCTCGCGGGCTGGGGACCGGGGCACTGTTCCCTACCTTCCTGCGTGGCGCCGCGGCTATGTGTCCATGGCGCTAGCGGAGCGGGGCCGGGAGCGGGAGCGGGGCCGGGAGCGGGGCGCCCGCACCGGGCTGGCTGGGGCCGGTAGCGCAGGCGGTGCGAAGCCGCCGGGGCTGCCGCCGCCGCTCCATTGGAGCAGGGCTCTGCCAATCTGCCGCCACCACCCCGGGACGCTTCCTGCCTGTGAGCCGCCCCCCGGGACCGGGAGGGATTCGAGCCCGCTGCCCGCTGCTCGCCCGGGGTTCGCGGTGCCCCCCGGGGCTCTCTGTCCCGGTCCGGCCGGAGCGCTGGGATGGGGATCCCACCGTGGCGCACTGATGTGCGGTGCCCTCCGGAGTGCGGGTGTCCCTCCGAGGCTCAGGACCCTCCCGAGAGTGCACAACCCTCTCCGGTGCTCTCTGAGGCTGGCACCTCCTGCATTCACCAGCCGTGCCTGCCCGCATCCCTGCATCCCCGAGGAGTGGAGGCAGGCGGGTCCTGCCTGTGACTCAGTTTCCCTGGCCCCTAGGCTGGCCGTTTCTTTGGGGTTTATTATTGTGGTGGTTTATTTGATGGGGAACATGCAGGGTGAAATCTGGCCACGAGGGTTTTGTCCCTGAGTTGAAGAAAAGGCTCGTTCCTCCTCGCAGCTTGTGGTTTCGTGTTTGCATCCCTCTTTTGCAGGACACATCCACCACCAAAGCTGCTTTCCCTTGGAAATGGCTTTGGTTTGCCATTTTATTGCAGCGAAAATTTTCAAGAGGAAAAAGATTTGTTGAAGATCTGCAACAGGAAACCAGCTGGTGATGACCCACTGGGAAATTTTCTCTCCAGTGGCACCTGAGGCCGGGTCTGGTTTGGGGTTTCCCCATGTGATGCCATCACGGCTGGCACTGCTGGAGCCCTGGGATGGACACAGTGTTTCCCTCCCCACCAGACAAGCTGCGGGTGCAGAGATAATGGGCAGATCTTTCGGGTGTGTGTAGCACCCATGCAGTTCTACTTTTGCTGCAAGAACAGAAGGCTCTGTAGGCTGGGAGGAGTGAACAGGGTCACGGACTTGCTCTGCAACCCTACAGTGACAAATTGATCCTTCCCCATATCCAGGCACACCTCTGAACCCAAGAGTAACAAAAAACTACCTGCTGCTGTCGCATCCTATGTCTTCAACACCACAAAAACACGCTCATGAGCTATCCCACCTCCTGTGCATCCATACGAAAATAAACTAGTGTTTTCCTTCATCCCAGCTCCCCCATGCAACCCCATCATATCAGACTTTGGGAGAGGTGGAGGCTGTGTGTGGGATGAGCAGTGCCTGTGCTGGCTCCTGGCTGCACTCTGTTGTGTTCAGCCATGGTTGAGGCTTGGTGCCCACATTGCCCAAGGAATAGCCCAATGTGGCACATCTGCTTGTGGCTGGGTGTGATAAACGAGATCTTGGGGGTTGGTTTTCATAGTCATTTATATAATTCCATGTTAATTAGAGTCACGGTTAATTGACTAGTGTAAGAGTGGTTAAATGTATTAGTGGTTAGGGTTATCTGATTGGTTGTTGGATTTCTATATTGGAAATAATGAGGAAATTTCTAGAATAGTGAAGTCATTGGCTATTTCCTTAAAGAGATAACATCAGACTGGTGATAGGCTGGGTATCGAGCCAACAAGAAGACCCCAGATAGCGAACCACCTGAATGGAGCCATGGACTGAATGCTAACTGCTGACAAACCAAATCAAAAGAGGATCCCTGAGGGGAGGGGAATTAGGGAAGGGGGTGGCACCTTCAATATGAATACAAATTGCATCTCCCCCAAGCAGCCTGGTTCTCTTAGCTAAACTGACCCTTAGGCAGAGCTCCCAGTGTGCACCCTTCATGTGATAGCCAGGCTAACCAGCCATTAGAAATCCTTTATCGTTCAACTTTTGCAGCCAGTTAATAAATTCCCGTTGGAGAAGAATTAATTGGCCTGTCCGTTTATTTCACTGGGGCCACTGCCTCAGCAGCCACATGTGGCCAGAGTCATCCTGCCTGCACTACAAGAGCTGGGGCTGTGCCAAGGCTGGGGATGTCCCTCCTTGAGGCAGCACACGTGGCCTCTCAGGTGCTTTGCAGTGGGGGTCTGGTTCCACCAGCCTGCTCACATCTGCTCTCAGCTAGCGGCTCATGTGGATTTTGGGAGCCTGGGGATGTAGGAGGGGTTAGTCCTGGGCAGAGAGAGGTTTCCTCTATCCAGCTTTGAACTTTCCTCTTCCCACCTCTCGATACTGCTCTGCTCTCTGCAGCCCGCGTGAGCTGAGGGACGCTGAGCATCTTCCAGGATCAGCCAGCTCCTCTGGAAGGAGTGGAGTTGGACGGGCTGCAGCACTCATTTGGCCCTGGATCCTCCCCCGGGAGCAGACCCTGAGCTTTCCTCAATGCCTCGTGGTGCTCGTAGTGCACCAGGAGCTGGGCTGCTTGGCGCCAGCGCTGGCTGGGAGCCACACGCTTCTTTCTCTGCTGCTGCAGTGCTGGAGAGCTGAGCCGAGCCCAGGATCTGGGGAATCCCCAGCTCTGCAAGGCTGGGGCCACCCTTGGGGGTGGGAATCTGAGGGCAGAACTTGATTTGGAGGGGTCTCTGTGCAGGGGGTTGGAGCTGGCACTGTAGGTGTGTGCCGGGAGGAGCGCAGTAGTGGGATCTGGAGTACGTTGGGCTGCCAGCTCTGAGCAGAGCTAGAGAGCTGCAATGATGTCTGAAGAAGGAGGAGGTTTGGCAGTGATGTGGGGTCTGCTGGATGAGCAGGGCACTTGATGGGGCTGCACACACCTGGGTGTCCTTGCCCTGGTCCAGGGCAGCTCTGAAGTTGCAGCTCTTCCCCTGCTCCATCCTCAGGCTCAGACGAGGATCATGAGCTCCACATGCCTCCCAGCTCCCCCTTTCTGCTGTGGCACAAAGGTTTCCAAAAGGACATGTTGCAGCTCCTCCTTTCTGCCGTGGCAAAAGGACATATTCAGGCTGTGTGCAGTATCCTGTCCAACAGCTGGTCTCCCTCTCAGCAGCCCAAAAAGACTGAATTTAGGGACCACAGGGTCCCTTTCCTTCTCCTCTGAGCAGAGAGGAAGCTGACAGCTCTTGTCCAGGCAGATCTAGACCTGGACACCTGAGCAGAAGTCTGGGGGTTATGTTACACTAACACAGACCCACGCAGGACAAGCTGAACTGGGCCATAAGAGCTGTGTGCTGCTCTCCCTCCCTGTCCACAGCTTTGCCTAACTCGCTGCTGCTGTGTGCTCAAAGATGTCCTGAGCACTTTTGGCAGGAGGAAGCAGTCACATCCACGAACTGGGCTCCCATGTGCTGGGCTAGATGAAGAGATTGAGAGGTTTGGGCTCATGAGCTTGAGAGCTGGAACTGGGCCAGACTTGAAGTGAGATGTGTCATGCTGATGTGCAGGTGCCCTCTCATGATGATGTGCTGAGGGATAGGGATGCTGGTCCTCAGCCGTGCTGGCTGAGTTAGCACTTGCTGGATTTCTGCCTGGATGATGTGAGGGGGGCAGATGGATGGATGGAAGAGGACTATGGGGACTGGAGATGAGTGCATATGAAATCTGTGTTGTCCTCTCATGGTTTCTGTGTAGAGGGGGCTGCCACGAGGTGTGTCTCCTCATGAGCAGGCCTGGCTGATGTTGTGAAGCCTCTCCCAGTGCCCATTTTAGTGCTGCTTGTCTGAGGATGCTCCACAACCCTGCAGCCTGGGCAAGGATGGGGCACACACATGCCCTGGAAGCCACCCCCAGTGATGGTGCCTGACATGCCAGAGACACAGGTGATCATTCCAGAGATGCAGGTGCCTGCTGGGTGCAGGGCATCTTGGGGCAATGGGGCTGTGCCCTTCAGCAGCAGCCTGTTTTCCTTGCGTGGGACTTGCCCTGTGAAGCCTCCTGCTCGGCGGCTTTGCTCTGGCTGGCTTGGCATGAGTCCAGGCTCGGGCTGACGTGCTGTGGGCATGGCCCCGTCTGAAGTGCAGGCTTGTTGTGTGTTTACCCTGGCCAGCCTGAGGTGTACAGGAAACCAAAGAGCTCTGCTCCCTGGCTGTCACTTTATTTATTATGGTCACAGCTTGGGCTGCCCACACTGTGAAATGAAGGTAGCAAAAACCCCAAGCGCTGCAGCACAGTTCCAGCCCTGCTCTGCTCTGATTCACTCTGCTGTCCTGGAGCTGGGAACAGTTCTGGAGTGAGATGGCAGTATGCTCGGTGCTGTGCAAAGATCATCCTCTCCGAGAGCACAGTGGATTTTCTCAGATGTGTCCAGCCACACTATGCCAGGAGGAATTCTGATGGATGCCCAGACCAATGTCACATCACAGTTATTGCCTGCACTAACACCTGGATATCCCAGCCTGGTTACATCTTCCCTGGCTCTTCACTTCTCTCTGCAAAACTGTAGTGAGCATTGCCCTAGGTCTCCACAGATGCTGCTCCAGGGATTTTCATCCATCTTTGTCACCCTGAAAGGAAGTGTGGGGAGCACTGCCCAGCCACCACTGCAATGTGCAGAACCTGGGCTCACTCTTTGAACCTCAGTTTTTTGTTGCCCATTTTGAAGCCAGCAGCTTCACATAGCCTGTTCTATCCCTTTCACCATGGCAGGTCCTCATCCTAGGAAGGACACCATGGTGGTGACTCTGGTGCTTTAAGGGTGGAGTTGAAGGTTTGGAGGCTGCTGAGAACTGGGAATCTCTGTGTGGGGCTGGAGACAGGTGCTTGTGTGGGGACTTGAGCCATCTCAGCTGCTGCCACCACTGCGCAGTGCAAGCACCCGGGAGGCACCATGTGAAGCACCATGTGCTGAGAGACACCGGCAAACTCACAGCTGAAGAGCGAAACAGAGGGAGGCAACTTTTACACATGGCTATTTATAGGGACTGCCCTTCTGCCAGGACCTGACTGGCAGCAGCAAGGGCTGGGCTGGCATTTAGGCAGCACAGTCCAAAACCACCAGCCAGCAACCTGGGGACATGAAACAAAACCTCCCAGCTCTGGCTCCTGGTCCCCACAGGGTCACATGGCTTGCTGGTTTGCATTGCTGTTAAAGGGAGAAAGTGCTAGTGAGCTGATAAACAGGGGAAAGTGAGCCAGCTCCTGGAACCGTGGGCCACTTGGGAGCCCTCCTCCCAGAACAGACAGCCGGGTGCTGGAGCCTACTGAGCAGGACTAAACACGTGGTCTGAAATCATTGACCCAGTGTTTTGAGTCACAGAGAGTTAAATCTGTGAAGTACAGAGGGACATCTGCCTTTTAAGGAGGATTTTAAGAGTTTGATATTAGTTTTCTTGTATTTAGGCATCTTAAGTTTCCATCTTTTTTCACCAAAATAAAGTTCAGGCAGACTTTCAATGAAGGACCACGGCAATATTTGAGTCTGACTTTCTGAAGATATTAAATTTATGGGTGAGACAGCAAGCAAAAGCCAGATAACCAACCAAAACCAACCTCAGAGATGTGGAACATAAGAATTTATTTACAAAAGAAAAATGGGAATGTTCTGGAAGGTGGATTTCTCTCCTGGCAGCATCTCCCTGGTGCCAGCCCTCAGCATCTGGATGCTGCTCATGGAGCCACCTCCTGGGCACTGTGCAAGGAGACCCTGCCCTCAGGCAAGGCTCAGCTGCTTCCCAAAGCCTTCAGTGATGGTCTGCAGGCTGTCTTATCGTTGTTCAGGCCCAGGGATACACCAGTCATGTTCCTGCTCTGCAGTCTCATGGCAGAATAACTCTCCATCCCTCCAGCAAACCTCAGCAGAGCTGAGATGCTGCTGTACCTGCTGACATCTGTGAATCAGGGCAGGGTGGGGTCCCTTCTTCAGCACCTGCTCCTGGGGGCTGCTCCTGGTTTGTGGCCCACATGGGATGGGAAAGGTCTTTATGCTGATACGACACGTCTCATTGCTCCTGCCCTCACAAGCCCAGATCCATGCTTTTGGAACGTGGGTGATGCTGCAGCATGGAAAAGAGTTGGCAAATAGCGATAAGATGGGGAGACTGAGAGCCCGGTGCTAAAAACCCTCGGCACTGTTGGTTCCCCGGCTCCATCATGTAGTGGCTTTGCTGAAGGAGGAGGAGGTTTACCCCCGGAGATGGGCATGGGGCTGGTGTGCGCTCATCCCGGCGGGATCAGCAGCCCCCAGGCTGGACCACGGTGTGCTCAGCTGGGGCTGGGCGGCTGCGGGGGGAGAGGCAGCAGCCCCGGCGAGGCCCGGGATGCACTGCTCGGGCTGCGGCTGCCCTCTCCCGGCTGCCGCACAGGGCTGAGCTTCGCTTCCCGGGCAGCATCCGCCTCCTTTCGGGACCGTCTGTCCGCTTTCCGCGCTCCACAGGACCATTAGTACCCAGCAACTCCGACCTGTCAAACTGAGCTTCCCCAGGCGTTGTGTGACCCCACTTTTACTGCTGAGAAAGTCACGGCAGGAGCGGGGACCGTATCAGGCTTCAAACGATCAAACGCTGCTCCTTTCCCTTGATGACAAAGAGCGCTGGGATGCCTAATGCCAGGGATGTCATAGAATCACAGAATGGTTTGGGGTGAAAGGGACTTTTAAGATGACCTTTTTGCAACCCCCCGCGCCCTGGGAAAGGTCACCTTTCACTAGACCATGGGTCTAAACTCGTCCAACCTGGCCTTGAATACTTCCAGGGGTGGGACGCCAAAAACTTCTCTGGGCGACCTGTGCCAGTGCCTCACCGAAGAATTCTTTGTAACATCTAATATAAATCTCTTTCAGTTTAAAATAATTCTCCCTTGTCCTGTTACTACCTGCCTTTGTGAAAATTTCCTCTTTTTATAAGCCAAGCTCCCTTTAAGCAGTGATGTCATCGTGGCTTGTTCTGCAGAAGGTGACAGATACATCTCTCCTCCATGTCTCCTGGTTCCCTGGTGTTCAGGGACCCAGCAGTGCTCAGCGATCCAGTGGAACCCTGAAACAGTTGGAACTTTGGGGACATATGTTAGGAGTTTTTTATTCTGGGGCAGGGGGGGCGGCAAGATTTTGGAAGTAAAAATCAGGAAAAATATGATGGAAAGGGTGTGTCAGGTGTAATTCTTGTCCCAGGAAGAACAGAAGCATACTTGGGTTCAGGGACAGGCAGCCAGCACGGAGAATGTCTGCGAGACAGAGATTTCCTGAGAGGGGCCAAGCCATACACCATCCCCGTTCAAAATGTCACCTTTTGCTGGTGTATCCTCCAATGATGTTCCTTCAGGCAACAATCTTTTAGGAAGGGATAAGCATTCAGTGGGACAGCTGGGAGAGAAGGAGCATAACAATCCAGGACATCTGCCTCTGTGGCACAGGGTCATGAGAAGATGGACCTTGAGGTTAGAGGCACCAGGAAAAAAAGAGTTTAATATTTAACAGTAAGCATCCCTTGAGCTATGACAGGTCTAAATGGAGAACAGACTATCCATACAAGAAAGGGAGTTACAGCCACCCCTGAACCGGGGGGAGATGCTGTGGGCTGGAGATTTATATGAGACACCAGGAAAATCTGGTGTTTCCCTGTGTATCACTGGATTCATACCTGCTTCTGTGTGAGAAGTGACACCTGTGAAGCAGTGGGTGCCACTTGCAGCGGCAGAAGCAGCATGGCAGAGGTGTACATGGGGAGGAGGAAAGCATCAGGGCAGCTGAAGAAGTCTGTGACCAGAAAAGAGGGATTTATGCAGTATGTCGAAAGTACATCAAAAAAGTATCTCAAGTAAGCCCCTGCAATATAGCTCCTTGCTGGAAGCTGATCTGGGTCTCTTTCTTGGAATCAGGATGAGAGGGTGGCATGGGAGAGGGGGAAGCATCCCTGCTTAGGGAATTTGTCTGTCCCTCACAGAGGGGCTGGGTGAGCCTCCCCAGTGCAGAGGTGCTGCAGCTGCCAGGGAGCATTGCCGAGGCGGGGGTCCCTGCAGGCATCCCACAGCAGGGTGGCACTGTCGGTAAATCCATGGCTCTTCGGGGTGTCCTACAGTCAGCAGCACATCCCGGCTCTGTGGGCGCATTTGGTCTGTTTGGAGGATCCGTGCAGCCCACCCAGAGCAGCCGTGCGAGGGCAGCACAGACCGCCGAGAGCAGGAACAGCAGCAGCAGCAGGAACAGGAGCAGCAGCAGGAGCGTGAGCAGGAGCAGACCAGAGACTGCACACCTGCTTGCCAACAATTCTCTGCACAGGTCCTTTAGGATCTTGCCTGGTGCTTCCCCCCTCAACAGGTCAGTGCCTGCTCGGATTGAGTGGAGCTGCTGCAGTTCCTGCTGCTGGCTCAGGAAATATTTTATCTCCTTTCTCTGTGGTGGAGGAGATGCAGTCACCATTCTGGCTGGGACCATGTCGCTTGAGATGTGTGTCACCTGCCTCAGGCTGTGTGAATCCTGCTCATTCACTGGGGAAATCAGGTTGAAAACAGGAAAAGATATGAAAAAAGAAAGCCAGCTTTTTGGGAGCTGCGTGGGGAGCCCTAATCACCCAGAATTTGCCCTGTACACCAACAGGCCACATCTCTGCATGACACTGGGGACAGGGACTGGAAGTTTTTTCCACTTCCATGCTGGCAAAAACCTTTAGGGTGCTGGGAGGGGGGATCTGCTCAGCCCAGTGCCACATCAGAGCCCTGTGGAGGGAGGAGAGAATGCCCAGGATGACAGAAGCCTCTCCAGTGTGACAGAAGACCAGCTTTGCTTCTACAAGGGATGAGGAAAGAGGCTGTGGCAGGGGAAGGTGACAGGGCAGAAGACATGTGGGCTGTGAGCTGCTGAGGGAGCAGCAGGGACCAGCAGGCAGTCAGGAGGATGAGAAGGTAAAAGCTTCTGCAGGTTCCTACTGCTAATCTGGCAGGTATTTCTCATTGGAGATGCTGTTCTTTAGAGACAGAAAAGGACAGGAGGTTTTCCAATGTTTCCCAGCTCCAGATGGTGTCTGGAGGACTTTTCTCCCAGGGAAAGATCCCTGGTGGACATTGGAACTGGTCTAACTGTATTTCTGGAAGGAGAGCCAGGACTGTGTGAGGATACCTCTTAGGGCCATCCCCCTGCTCAGCCCAGACTGATCAGGTCCCAGCTGGTTGTGATGGGACTGACTTTGCTCTCCACATATGTCAGAGAACACCAAACAAAGGCACTAAATCTGAACACTGGATGACTTTATTCCTGACTCAGTTACCGGGAAACATTTAAGACCTATTCTCCCCACTCTAACGGCAGGCAACAGCACCAGAGGGTGTCCTATTCAAGAGCCCAGGTAAGTTGTGGATGCTCCATCCCTGGAAGTGTTCAAGGCCAGGTTGGACAGGACTTTGGGTAACCTTCATTAGTGGAAGATGTCTCTGTCCACGGTAGTGGGATTGAAATGAGGTGATCTTTAAGGTCCCTTCCAATCCAAACCATTCTGTGATTCCATGATCCTTCTGCTGAGTACAGAGGAGGTTGTTCCATTTTTAGAGGAGCCAGTACACCAGGAGATCATCTACCCATCAGCCGCAGATAACCTTGGTACCTGCTCGGGTTATAAAGTTCTGTAGAATTGCTGCAGCTCCTCTCTCTTGACCTTCCCTCCTTCAAGGTTTCTGGAAATATTCCCTCTGTTCAGAGAAAGTGCTCTTGGGAATGTGAAGTGTTTGAGGATATGGGTCTGCGTGAATATAAAAACATCTGCAAAGCAAATACCAGCCCTTCGCAGCATGGCGTGCAGATGGTGAATCACCGTCCTCCCTGCTGTCATGTGCCATGGTCATTACAGAGAAGCTCCTGCCCCTGTTGTTGGGCTCAGAGATGAGGCTCAGGGACAGGGCATGGAGTGTCTCTGAGAGCTGCCAGCTCCAGAAAACATGTGGGCTTCTGGGCTTCTAGGTCTGGTGCTGCACGTAGCCTTTGGATGGGTGAGCTGGGAACACAACTACGGGCCCATATTTCCACTGGCATCTGGAAGGGGCTGCTGTGGGGTCCCATGTCTCTATCCCCTTCCCCTTCTCTACTCGACTTTTTCAACCCCTTGCTCCACTGAAGTATAAAGTAGTGCTCCGTTCTGCAAAGCCCTCCCCTGAGGGAGCCCAAGGCAGTGGAGAAAAATTTACTACTGCCCCTATTCTTAAGCCACAGCCTTGTCCATGCTAAAAGCTCCAAGGTGACACACGCCCAGGTATCCCTTTATGAGCAAGTGGTTGATCACCCCAATTACCCCATTCAAGAGCCACCACTCTTCTCTCAGGCATCTCGCTGCCTGGCATAGCCCAATAATGTTGCTCATCCCTAGGGTTTGCCTGGCACTATTCAAAGGATCTAAATATGGGGCAAACAGTTCCTACTGAGCAGGTACTCTCAAAACTTTAGCTGACTGTCTGAGACTGGGGAATCCATGGCTTCCCCTGATCTCCCCTTCCAGGTGATTTGCAGTTCATGATGACACCTGGGATAGTTTATTCTCAGCCATCTGATGCTTTCTCACTTGTACATACTCCCATGCTGAGGGAGTGTTCAGCAAAACACACTTTTGGAGTAGAGTCCCCCGAGACTGCAAGAGTCCATGGGATTTATCTCTGCAACTTATAAAAGTTGTACTACAAATCTTCTGGCCCAAGTGAGCCAAGAGCTTGCTCCATAAATTACTACCAAGCTAGGGATTAGGAGCACTAAAACAGACGTACTTCGCAGCTAAAAATAAGGCACGGCACAAGCTTGAAGATTTGTTCTGCCTGGAAGTTTTATTGCACCCAAACTGTATGAGATAATGTGCAAGAAAGAACCGCTTAGCAGATCCATCTGCTTTTGGACACATTCTCCTGCTCAATCGCTCTGGAACGAGGCAATGAATCCGTGAAAGAAAGTGGAGTTACCTAGCGCAGTAAAACTTTCTCCAGACAAAGAGAAAGGCTGCCCTGTCCCCTCCCAGCTCTGCTCTGGGGTTGCTTTGAGGACCTTGATCTTAGGTGGTATTTGGAGGTGCTGACAAAGGAGTGAGCCCCACCAGTACTGGTGCCAGGTGTTGCTCATTTAGCCCGTGGATGTAAACAGGCTTTGAGAAAGTATTCCCTTTCTAAGTCTTGGCTGTATCTCCAGAAGTGCCCAACTTCTCCTTTCTGGGTAAAGAAGAAAGCCCTTCTGGCTTTCTGAGTATAGCCCTGTCAATCTCCAACCTGAAGCACACAAAAAAAATATAGGGAAAAAGTTGTAATGCATGTAAGATTTGTTATGTAATGCAAAAATTGTAATGTCGGCAAAGTTGTTCACAGAATCACAGAGTGGCAGAGGTTTGCAGTGACCTCCAGAGCTAAACTTTGTTTAAGCAGGGCCCCCTAGAGCTGGTCGACCAGAACCACATCCAGGCGGCCTTTGAATATATCCAAAGATGGTAATCCACAGTCTCCTTGGTCCATCTGCTCCTGTGGCTGGTCACTTGGACAATAAAAGAATGCATCCTATATTCCGGTTTGTGCCTGTTCCAGTTTGTGCCCATTGCTCCTTGTCCTATCACTGGACAAGTCTCTCCCAGCTTTTCATCATAAGAGATATGACACAATCCCTTCATCATCTTGTGGCCTTTTGTTGGACTCTCTCCAGTATATCTCTCTTGTACTGGGATTCCAGAACTGGACACAGGATTCCAGCTGTTTTCTCACCACTGCAGCTCCCTTTACCTGCTGTCAGCACTTTCTTTAATGAAACCCAGGATAAATCCTGTGCAAGAAGGGCACACTTCTGGCCAATATTCAGCTTGGTGTCCACCAGGATCTCCAGCTCTTTTCCGTCTGAGTGGCAATATCCATCAGTGCATGGGGTTGTTCCTCCCCATGTCCAGGACTTTGCACTTCTCCTTGCTGAACATCATAAATCTCCTGTTGACCCCTAACTCCAGCCTCCCTGGATGTCTCCCACGCCTCCCAGGATGCGGCATGATCCTCTGGCACTCCTGCCACTCCTGCCTCAGGAACAGAGGAGGCTGAATTCCTCCTGTGCACTCCCAACCTGGACCAGGGACATCTTGGAGGAGTGGGATGGAGTATTGTGGTGTAGCCAGCATGCAGCAGGGGTGAGGTTGGTTGGACCCCATGCGTGTAGGGTGTGGGTTTGCAGGAACAGTGGGTCCCTCAGAGATGGAGCCTTGCTGGCTGGCTTTGTATTGAAGACATGTATTTTTGTCAGAGACCCTCTGGTGGTACTGGCAGTTCTGGGAGCAAAGCCCCCACCTTTAGTCAGCCTCACTGGAGTCCCCATGACAAAGGCAGGCTTCACAGTATATGTCTTGGGCCACAGTATATGACCCTGTTCTCACATGGAAAAGCAGGGAGCAGAGTGACTTAGGGATTGCCTGTCAGTATGTCCCCAGCTCCTCTGCCACCTGTGTCTTTCTTTGCATCCCTTCAGTCTCACCAGGCCTGAGCTGCTTCAGAAACAAACCAGAGGGTACAGCAGACATGTAGCTGAGACCCCAGCCCTGTAGTAAGAGTCAGCCCACTCTGGTTAATATCTGAGACCATGTTTGCAGCAGCTTCTGAGGAGCACTGAAAGTGGTCTGACAGGAGATACCTGTCTCAGGATGAGTTTGGGATGTGAACCAGGGTGCATGGAAAGGTGAACACTGAAGCAGCCAGGGAATATGCGGCTTAATTGAGCTGGGAATCACAGCTGTTAACTCTGTTAACTTGTCTGGGACAGAGACAGCCCTATGCTGTCATCCTGCTGAATGTGACAACTGTGCTGCCAGGTTTTCTGGAGCCAGAGCTCAGGAAATGTGGCACTGTTGTACTTCAGCTGGGCTGTGCTACCCCTCAGTGTGAAGGAGCCCCAGTACTGATCTGTGGTGGTCCTGTAGGTCACAGGAACAGGACACAAACATGCACCTGATGCACAACCCTACATGGATCCTCGTCATACATCTGGGTGCTTCGTGCCATGGGGCAGAGGAGCAGGATGAGTCACCCTGCTCTGCAAACAGTGTGCTTGTGCTGGGGTGGAGAAAGGCAGCAAAGGCTTTGCTGGGAGAAATTTAGCAGTAAATCAAACCACAAGCCACCTGCCCTCAAGAAAGCTGCCAAGTGTCCTGTCAGCTCCTGGATGAAAGGAGCTGCCTGAAAACCCAGCAAGCAGTAGAAGGAAGACAGGTATCCCACTCTCCAGCTACTACTGGCTCACAGAGTGCTGCTGCAGCCCCAGTCCCACAGCAGCATTCTGTCATTGTGTAGGGATGGGCCAAGAAGCAACATCAGTCCACAAAGATCAGAGGCAAAAGCTTTTTTATTAACACACACTTGCTCTTTTATACAGAGGTTCGTCCAGAGTGACTACATGATTGGTTAATTGATTGATGCCCCCCAAGACCATTAGTTAATTACAAACTACACCCGTTTCAAAACATCTAACAGAGGAAAATGCAGGTGCTAGTTATTTACCAAGATTGTTTACCATTCTTTCTGCCTAGGAAAATTGGCTTTTTCACAGGGTCTGGCTGCACGGATTCTTGAAAATCTCTCTTTGACCAAGCTGTCAGCATCCATAGCATTGAACCAGCTGCACAGACCCCCATGCTGGCTACAGCACTTGCTATGCTCCGGGGATCTGCAGCCTCAGGTGTGCCCAGGTGTTCTTCAGGGCCACCACAAAAGGGCCAGCCCTGGGAATATACCCCGCACTGAGACCAAGCTGTGGCGCACTGTGAAGCCATCTGTTTCCATCCTGCAGCTGCTGTCCTTCCCGTTGCAATTTACTCGGCCTCCTATAATTTATTCATCCCAGGATGCAGCTTGTACATCTGCAGTATCATTACTGGAGACGCCACTAGCTTTAAAATTTTATAAACCTCTGTGCAGGTGATAAGTTGAAAAGTTAAAGAGGGTAATTGTGGCAGGAAAACAGGGGTATTTGCTCAGTGTTCCTCTCACACCAGAGAGATCCAGGCTCTGGGGGGGCTTTGGAGGGAGATCAGCAGACTGGTGTGAGCGAGTGAACTGCTGCCAGCTCCCAGTCAGCTCACCCAGCTGTGAGCCCATCCCTGCAGGATCCATGCACTGGGCAAGGGATCTACCATGTTTCTCCCCCCCGCCTCCTTGGCCACACCATTTCCTCAGGTCAATGACAAAAGGGGCTGCACACCCAGGTGTTTGCATCTGGATATGTTGCTCGTGCTTCTGTGATGGACTTGACAAGGGACTGCTAAGAGTTAGGGCAATCCTGAATCATCTGCCTGCTGTCTGTTGGATGCTTCAGGACTCTCCAGGGAGCTGGGACAGTCTCCACCATGCAGATCGTCACCACTCGGATGAGTGGTGTCTCCCAAGTGGAGCCTGTGTCTCCCAAGCTGCATGTCCTGCCTGCAGTCCCCTCCTGCCTCTCTGCTTCCTCACCAGGTTCATGTGCCCTCATTAAGGACCACAGCAATTAAGTCATGCTGGGTAATTTTCCTAGAAAGTTTCCATGGCCTGGGTGCATGCATGCACCAAAGGTTTGGCAGAGAAGCAGGCATGGGAGCCTTCACCGGAACCCTGCACCCTTTGCAATGAATTAAGAGCATGCTGATCACTCCTGGCAGCTGGAGGTCTCTGACAGCTGAGCTAGGGGGATAAATTCCCTCTCCCCAAGGCCAAGGGAGATGTATGTACGAGGATGACTTACAGGCTGCTTGCAGAGAGTGATGAGCTGGAAGGCTGCAGGGAGCAGGGTCAGTGCCAAGCAGATTGGGGCATGGAGGAATTTGGGGAGTGGTGGGAGGGAGTGAGAAGTGGCTGAGACCACAGAGAGAGTGGAGGAGACAAGGTCCCAAAGGTGTCCTGCAGCCTGCACACAGCTTTCTCTCTCTGTGCTACAGGTGAGAGCATCCCAAATCCCTCCTCCATCTCTGGTGTACCTGCAGCCCTGCTCAGTCTCCCGAAGTGCAAGGGCTTGGACAGAGTTGTCAGTCCCCAAGGTATGGTCAAGGCACAGGCAGCTGTGAGTGCTGGGGACAGGGTTTTGCTGGCATGAGTCTTTCCCACCTTTTACATCTTTTTATGCTGGCTAATGAAAGCAGGTTGTAGCTGGGTAATTTGAATTCCACCTGTCCTTTCTGTGCACCTTGTCAGTCCCTCATAGACAGCATCACTCTGCCTCCTGTGGGTCACTGTCCTGCAGGGTGGGCTCATCACACACTGTGCAACTGCATTACCCAAGCCCTGAGCCCCCACCCGAGCTTTGCCAGCAGCTGGTGGCAGTCCAGGTTCATGTTTCCGAGGATGCTCAGCCAAAGGGAATTCACAAACCCTTGAGCAACAGGAGGGGAATGAAGCATAGGAAAGTCTGGAAGACACATCAACCCAGCTGAGACTGACCAGTTCCCAGCTTGTCCTGCTCTCCTCACATAGCCAGATTGCCCTTTCCTTCCCCAAATGACACCCACACACCCACATTAATTTTACTGGTGCCTGTCCCTCCTCACTGTGATCTTCTGTTTCTGGTTTACTGTGGGAAATTAGTTTGAGATGGGATTGAGAAGCCTAAAGTGGATTTAAGTAGGAGGAGAGGCTCATTTTGCTTCCTGCCTTAGGTAGCCATGATCTGCTGGGGTGATTTTGCACCAAGGCAGAGTTCCCATTTGCATTTTGGGGCAACATGCTGTGAGCTGTAAGCATCATCATTCCCACGTTTACAGACCTTACACTGTTGATACCAAAACAGCTCAGCCTTTCCGCCAGGTCCTACATAGTGCATAGCAAGGATCTTTTCCTGGTTTCCCCCACAAAGTCCTGGCTCCCTGGGAAGAGACAGTTAACTCCTAGCAAGGTCTGGTCATTTTCTGCAGAATGTAGTCCTCTTAAGGACTTTACAACCCTCAGCAGGCTGGACGGTCCTGGACTTGACTCCATGCATCCTAGGAAGTTATGACAGAAATGCAGCCCTGCTCAACAATTTCTTCTGGAATGTGAAGACCAAGGAAGGCTGCACTCAATACCCAATTTTGGCTGCCAAAGCTAGCTCCTTGCTCTTCTGCTGCACTGGCTTCCTTCCGTCTGTGCTGCTCAACTTCCATCCGCTGCTACACCAGGATGAAATCTTCTCTAACTGTTCCTGACTTCAGCATGCTGCCAGGTAAACAGTGTGGAAATTAGTGGAGACAAGTAAATAATTTGTAAACAATCATTTATTCATTACTTTCCCCTCCTTTCCCTGTGCAAGCAGATTGCCAGGTGCCTCAGAAGCACTTGCAGTTTGGAGTGAGTTCTCTTGTAAGGCATTTCCCACTCCCCATGAATAACTTATGAACAGATCAGAGTGAATATTAAGGGCCTGAAAATCCTGAGACTTGTGCTGCTGAGCTGAGTGAGTACCGCTCCAGCTCCTTGAATAGACAAGATATCTAACGAAACAGCACTAAGTGGATTCACTGTGCTGTAATTAAAGGGTGTGCACATCTGTTAGTCGATGGGCTGCCTGTCAGGTAGGGTAAGGTAGCCATGCAGCAGGGGATAGCATGCCTGAGAGATGTGGTCTGTGAC
The DNA here is from genome assembly GCA_013396875.1 of Vireo altiloquus. NCBI lineage: Eukaryota > Metazoa > Chordata > Aves > Passeriformes > Vireonidae > Vireo > Vireo altiloquus. The sequence continues at coordinate 9,011 of VZRF01005914.1, read as the reverse complement.
TGGGACACCAAGCCTTAGCATTTATTCTTGGGGTTGATTCATAATGTACAGTGCTTCTACTGAGCTGTTGATGAGAGGCAAACATGACCTGGCCAGCTGGACTGGGTTGATGCATGAGGTTCACAGAAAAGTTTTCTGAATAGCCTCACATGCCTATAAATTACCAAAGCATTGGTAGAAGGCACGCACAGAGGGTTTAAGCCCCAAACCGACACAGAGCACGAGGATGTGCTGACTTCAAAGAGTTCAAAATTAAGCTTGCACTTGGCTTCAGTCAGGTGCTCTGTGATGGGCGTTTATCCACCTTCGAGCTCAGCCACCTGCTTTGTGTTATTTTTTTTTTTCAGAAGATGATTATAATTCACTCAGAGAAAGGTTCCCAACCCCTGGCTTGGCTCCTAAGGCAAGAATTCAGATCAGTGCTACATGAAATGGAGGAGGTGGGCTATGGCCTGAAATCCTTTTTGCTCTTGCAGAGCTCGCTGTCAGCCCTGCACAGGATGTTCCTCATGTCAGGCCTGGCTGGACCCCCTGCCCAGGGCCGTGCTTGTAGAACTGAGGGCTATGTTGATCCTAGGTACCTTTTTCAGTGCAGGCCTCAGGCGTGTCCCAGTGTTGCAGGAAAGTCAGGAGTCCCCATGGCTGGGGACATCACCAGTATCCTCTCTTGAGGCATTTGGCACAACATCTTTCATGCCACCATGTCTGAGACATCAGGCCTAATAGGGACTAGGTGATGTCCTGTTGCCTTCGTTCTAGTGGCTAGGAAGTCCTGGATAGGATTTAAACCAGGGGTGAATGAGAGGCACGAAGCTATGGATCCATGTTCCAAACATCTGGGGTACCCAGAGGATGCTGTGGGTACCCCCACAATGCCACAAGTCTCCTCTGGGCATCCTGTACCACATCTACTGGCATGGCACAGGTCTTCCTGCACCCCTGGGCTTCACCCTGGGCTCCCGCGGAGCAATGCAGAGAGCTCCGGAGCAGGCCAGGGGACCATTCCCACCGCTGGGATGGACCCAAAGCAGCACACAGCTTGAGGCCAGCCCCAGCTCCCCCTTGCCAGATCCCCCGTGCATCTGTAGCCCCTTCCCCTCCCCGGCAGCCCGGTGCACCTGCACTCCTAGGCGGAGTGGGATTTATCCTGCCCCAGGCGCTCAGTGCAAGGGGTCAGCCCTCATAAACCTCTCCGGCACTGGAGCTCGGGCCAGCTGCCTTGCTCGCGCCCGCAGGGACAGCCTCTGCCCCCTGGGAGAGTTTTTCTATCAGTGCCTGAGGCGCACCCATCCTGTTGGGTCCAGAGCATGGCGTGGTGGCAGCAGGGTGGGGATGGGGCTGTGCGCTCCTGGCCCCCAGCTCCCCTCCCCACACCAAGCACTTCGGGCAACCCCCGGTACATGGGAGGCGGCATGAAGTCATTCTGGTCCTCCAGCAAGCCCCTCCAGCTGTCTGGAGCCAGTGCAGATTGTGGGACGTGTCTGGTGACTGACGAGGCCTCAAATCCACGTTTGTGAGAGATGATATCGAGAGTTTTAATTTTTTTACGAGCGAGGGGTCGGGGGGAGGCGAGGACTCCCAGGGCGGCTCAGAGGGGAGGCGGCAGTGCATGCATGTGCGTGTGTGAAACACGTTTCATGCCACAGACCCCCAGCTGCAGCAGTCCTGCACAGATAAAACCAGCATCCCATCACCTCGGAGCAGCAGGGACCAGCTGGGGAGGAGGCTGGGCAATGGCAGCGAACAGGGATGTGTCGGTAGGGCCCAGAGTTGGCTCTTGGATCCAACTCTCTGCTCAGTCCCTCCTGCACATCACCAAAGTCCCTTCTGGGCCTTGCTCATGGGGTTACTCCAGCCTCAGGCTCTTCCTCAGTTGATGAGTTCCTGGAAAGCTTTGTGGAGCTGGTCTCTTCCTTTCCCAATGAAGAGGCCACTGAGTGGAGTGCCTCCATGTGACTTCTTCAATATCCAGAGTCTGGTGAGATGCTGGGGCCACTTTCAGACACTCCTGATGCTCTTGGAGAAGCTGCTCTCCTGCCTTGCAGCCTCAGGGGCAGCATTTGGTGTGTGCTGGTGGTTTCCACAGGAATACCCTGTCTGCAGATTGCTCTGCCGTGGGTTAATCTCAGCTAACCTTAGCTCCTAGTCCTGCATTAAACCTCACCATACCATTGAAGGGCAGGTCAGAGCCACCAGTGCTTTCCAGCTGGCCAAAAAATTGCCTGGTCTTTCGTCAGGCAAGAGCAAGGCAAAAAGTGAGCCCAGGCAAAGCCATGATTCCTGCTCCCAAGTGCACTGTGTTGGATGGGATCCTACTGGGAAAGGACCTGGAGCAACCTGTTGGCCAGGAAATGTTTAAGAAGGCACTTAACTGCTCCATGCCTGGGGTCAGTGGCTGAACCTGTTCCCTCAGCTTCCTCAGGTGACTTCCAAAGACGGAGAGTTGGCAGCCATATGCCATCAACGTCCCACAGCCAAGGTTGCAAAGGTGACCACCAAGGTCACGCCCTGCCATCCATGACTGCAGGGTGGTGCCTTTCTCTTTCAGTGGGAAGATCCTGTCCCTGCTTCCCACAGACAGTGGGGATGGAGGAACCTCTCCTCGAACTGGTCAGAGTGCCTGCATGCAGTGACTCTCACCCGGAAAGGAGGAGGGGGGGCCGAGGCCTCTTTGTAACCCAATCTCGTCTGCATGGGCCCCTTTGTTGTTATTACATTTATTTATTGATCCCCCTTGGGAAAACCTTAGTGGTGCTGGACTTGCCGGGGCTTTATTAATGGGGATAGGGAGTGAGGGGAGGGAAGGGGGGCCGAACAGAGCCCTCAGACCATCTGTTCCCACCAAAGGGATGGAGCAACAATAGCCATGTTTATAAAACTTCTCTGCAACTCATTGTGTTTGCGAAAGGAGAGCTTCCACATCAAAGGCCGTTTCCGCTCCTGCTGCTCGGGGGCCCCTCCATCTTCCAACATCCTGCAAGGATCGCCCTGTCCTGGTCCCTTCTCCTTGCAGCCCTGGACACATGGTGAGGTGAAAGTGGCTAGAAGGACCACCATGACTGGGAACATCGCATCCAAAGGGAGTTCATCACCTGCCCGTATCTGCTGGTCCAGGGGCAGTTTCCAAGGAGGGGTTTCTCCTGGAAGAAATAAAACTCTGTCATCAGGCACTGGACAGTGTTTGCCAAGCACTGGTGTTGGGAACAACAATATGTCCAGTTCTAGAGACCTGTCTCCTGGATGGTTTCTTTCAGTCCACTGAAACAGCAGTGTTCATGAAGTTGCTTTGGTTTTCCTCATATTTCAGATGTGGGAAAAAAATAAAGGAAGAAAAAACAAAAAAAAGGAAAGGAGTGGGGTTTGGCCACGTCAAAGCTGGCTGATGGGGTCCTTCATAATGAAACAACTGTGTTTGGCTTTGCTTGAGGCTTGTATTAGATTATCTGTTACAATCAGACATAAAATAAAGACCATTAAACAGCGATGAAATATTTTGACTGAACCAGTATGTTGTTTTTTTCTTCCCAAACTGATCTTTATGGACAAGATGAGGGTTTAGTTCTGGCTCAGATCAAAGCCAAATGCCTTCCTGGGGACTTGGAGTTGTCAGCCATATCCTGACCACCACTTGATCCTGCAGCTGGGGACAGGCTGCTCTGGGTTGAATTTGCAGGCTGGAGGTTTGGGACATATCCAGGCTGTCACACATCCCCAGCATGACCCTGAATGATGGCATGTCACCTCCTGGGACTGCATCTCCTTCCCTATTTGTTGGTGCATTATGGCAACAATTGTCTCCATGAGGTGATTCACATGTGAGCTGGTAACTCTGCTGGGGTTTGTGACCACTGGGTATGAGGAATAGAGAAACTTTCCCTAGGGATGTAGAAATATCTCAGTCCAGCTTTGGACAAAACTGAGACCTCTGGAAGACACTGCCAGCCTGCAGGAGGGCACTTTGGGGAAAGGCTTCTCTCTGCGCCATCTGGTTGTGCAAGGACCTGATTTCCAGCTGGCAGCACAGGCATCCTAACAGCAGGCTGGTGCTGGGCAGGGTTCAGGCTGTCTCACACCTTTCAACCATCCCTTCCATCCTGGAAGGGGGAAACCTTCCCAGAGACTGTATGACGCCTTCTCAGGAAGCAGTCCAAGTCCCTGTTGGCTGTGTCCCCTTGGCCAGGCTGCTGGAAGAGACCTGAGTATGGTCCCTGATCGCTTTTGGCAGGGCGCAGGGAGCATGCTGCTCTCTCCCAGCACTTAGCAGCTTCCCTGGGAACCACGCAGGAAAGGAGGAGAGGAGCCCAGACTTGTGGGAGACACTTTTCATTTCATGCCTAAGCCACTACTCCGCTGCTCAGCCACATGGCTCCATTAAGTCCCTTTCTGGCTGTCTTCTTTCCATCAATCACCCCGTCTCCGCAAGCAGCCCAGACACCGGATCTGGGTTATAAATAAGACAATCAATCAGCGATGCTATTAGATAAACAGAGTGGTAGAAGCCAAATTAATGCTTGGCTTTTTCTTGAAAGGGAGGGAAAAAAGAGTCAATTGCTTATTAGAGGACCCTGGTGTGGTCTGGTCTCCACGCTGCAGCTGAGCCGGGTGGGCTGTGCTTGGCCACTGTGTCTGTGTGTAGAGAGGTTTGGGATGCTGTGAGCAGATAATCCATGTGGGTCACCCTGGCCAGAGCAAGGAGGGGTCTGGGGAAGACTGGGGGTGAGCAGAGAGGTCGTAGCACTGGAGCAGTGATGGGAGATGGGAAAACAGTGGTGGGAGCTGCCCATCTGGGCAGTGAGAAGGTTCCAGGGCTGGTCTGGTGGAGAGGGTGGGCATGAGGCTGCAGGCAGAGGTGTCTGGGGAGCAGGGACACAGTGCCAGGACAGACACTGAGCCAGTCAGGATGGACATAAGGAAGAAGAGCGTCACTGCTTGGAGGCCTTTCGAACAACAGGCAGTCACTTCTGGAGATGAATCAAGCCCTTGTTTGGAGCCACCAAGGAATAAGATGGTCCAGGACTGTCATTTTGTGGTCTGCTGTGACCATCTGTCACCTCTTGTTGCTAAAATCCTCTGACCTACAGCATTGTGAGGGTGCCCAAGGCTGCTTTTACCCCCAGGGTCCCCACCTGCAGCTCCATCTGCTTCTCTCTGTGGTGGTGGCTGATTAACTCAAAGCTCCTGGGCTCATTTCTGCACCAAAGGTACCAGAGAAGAGACTTTCCTTGTGGTGGGACCTTGTTGCCTGATCTGTCCCTCCTGCCACTGGGGAAGAAAGCCCTTGGAGGAAGGCTACAATCTGCCAAAGGCATCCAGTGTACAGGAGACATAAGCTCTGTACAGGAGACATAAGCTTTTTCTGAATCAATACCATGTCGTTTCAGGTGGGCTCTTGTATTTGCTGGACTTGACACTGCTGCTGGTTGAGGACTGGAGGAGTCAGGGCTCCTCCAAGTCAAACTGACTCTGTTTACAACCCCCATCCTACACAGATGCTGCGCTGCACACGAATCATCCCAGGGACCACCTTTCCACCAGCTCCTGCTGCTTTCACCTCCACCTGACACTTCTGTTGGTTGTGATGGAGGAGGGCATCTGCCCCTGAAGGACCAGGTCTAACCCTGTGCAAACAAGCAGCAGCTCTCCTCTGCCTACTAGCTCAACAGATCCCACCTGGCATTTCCATGCAGCTCAGCAAGGTCTCAGCTTGGGTCTGGTAGTGCAGCTATGGGTGTGCTTTCTCAACCCCTGAGCCTGCTCTCATTCCCCCTTCTCACCTGTGACTGTGCCAGACTGATGCTCTGCCAGAGCTGAAATGCACAGCACAGTGCCCACTGCTCCTGCTTTATCCACCAAAGCATGGCACCCCACGAGAAGCTACATGACACATCCCTGTCAGCCTAATTTGTGGCTGTTATCCCCTGGGAGCTCCAGGCTCCTGGGAGGCTGATGTGGGAGCAGGTAGATTCTCTGACTGTTGGGTCAGGGAGAATGAGGTCTCTGCTTGCACCTGCCTCACGGAAGGATGGAGGAGTTGCAGTGTTCCACTGTTCAGCCCCTTGCTCAAGCAAGGGAGTTTCTGCTTCCTCAGAGGCTTCAAGTCCAGGAAATAGTTCCTGCTTTCCAGTCACACTTTTGATCCCTCTTGCAGAGCTTGGGGAGCTCCGTGCAAGGCTGCTCTCACATCAGCAACAGCCCAAAACAACACCTAGGGTGGGATTTACTGCCACATATGTACTGGGAAGATGCAAGGACTCATTGTACCCGGGTGATGTATTGGATTTCAGGTTATGTGATGCACAGGTCTCTCTGAGCATTGTAATTCCCTCTTTCTTCCTGTATGGATTTATACTGCTAAGTGGATGGATTTTCTGCTTGGCAGGGATGCTCCCCTGGGACCTTCCCCAGTTTGAAACATCTCTGCACATCTGTACACAATATTCCTGGGGCACTTAACGAGTGGGCTTTTATGACACCCCTTGCTTTATGGACTGCTGCTTAACGTGGCCAGGCACCACGGAGGGGCCGACAAATGGCATCCCAGGGCCGGTGGAAAGCCGAGTACCAACTCCAGGTGCTGGATGGTGCCTGGGGCTCTGTGTGAAAGCCACTGCTCTCAGATGGCTTCTCACACAGCTGCCACTGGCAGCGGGAGCACCACTCCCTTGGTCTCTGAAACAGCATGAGAGGGACAGGTTTCTTCTGCTTTATAACCTGAAACAGCATGCCTCCAGACCAGGTACGGAAATCCTGGGTGGAGATGAAGGCAATCTGTCTGGGATGATTCCCCCTGGCAAGGGCTGGGCCTGGCATTTTTGCCTCTACTAAGAGCTGTCCCTTCCCCCTGCCCCAAAGAGCCATCTGCTATGGTAGATTACCCCAGCTTTTAGCACTGTGAATCCATAATTAGTGCATAATTAATTACCAGATGTTTTTAACACTAATGAAACATTAATAAATGACGGAGGCATGTTGTCTGTTAATGGAACATTAACTAGTGAACCAGTCAACCAAGTCAGCACTGCTGCCGGCATGGCTGAGCCAGAAACGGGTCTGCATCAGAGTGAGCTCTCCCCTGAATATAGCCCCAACATGGTTAAAATAACAGCAAGTGCCTGGTGGGAGCAAGTGACCGGCTTGGTCTTGCTGCCTTTGGGCTTTGCAGAGCCAAGGCTGTGGCTCCTTCACCTTCATCCTTCCTTCCTTCCACCCACTGGCCCATCCATCCACCCCATGCACATGTGCATCCAGCCAGCCAGCCAGCCACACACCCATCTCCCTGCTGTAGAGAATTAGGTGGGGCATGAGACAGGTAATTTTCTAAAAAATTGAGCTTTTCCTCCAGGCACTGCTTGATGGCCTCTCTGCTCCAGGTGGTGCTCACAAGGAAGGCACACAGGGAAAGGACAGCCTCCAACAATGTGCTTTGCTGCATCCACTGCCCCCACACTGGGTCCCTGTGAGCCCTGCCTTGATGGAAATTTAATTCAGAGCATCTGGGCCAGTGGCATTTTCCTAACATGAAATTATTAATCAGACATGGGAAGTGCATTAATTGTGACTACGTGCCACCTCCAGCCTCCAGGCTGCAGTGGGGCACAGGCAGGTCTCCATCCTCCTGCATGTCTGAGAGATGTCAGGGTGCAGCCAGAGCCTGGGGACACATGGGACCCTCCAGGGCCCATGAATGAGGAGATGTGGCACCTCACTGTCACAGCATGGGTGTCACATGGGGTGGTGACAGCCATCCCCTTTCCCTTACCAGGGGCTTCCAGGGTGGGCATCCCCCTTGCACCTTCTCAGGATGTCCTGAAGGTCAGCTTTCCTGTCTCCCACCCCTCTGGGAAGATGGTGCTAAACCCCAGGGCAGGCTCCGGTGGGAGGACTGTATGTGTGTCCCTCAGTGCTTTTCCCATGGCACCCCCAACTCAGCCAGCACCACACATGGAAGCAGGCAGCCAAAACCACCCGCTCCAGATGGAAGGGAAATAACACCCAGAGCCGCCAGTCATCATGAAATGAACATTTAATGAAGACAGTCTCTCCTGGTGCGTGTGTGTGTGCGTGTGTGCGTTGTCTCTGTGTGAGCTTAGTTTTATCCCCTCTNTACGGTATTAAATACTGCGCTTGGGTCCAGGCAGGGCCAAGAGGAGGTGTCTTTACAAAACAGGACTTCGGGCAGGATGGGGAGGAGAGTAGAGCAGGCACAGGGACAGCTGGGGACAGCTGGGGACAGCGGGGGACAGCGGGGCACAGGTCTGCAGGGCTCCAGCTCTGAAGGCAACAGCAGAGCTATTCTGCTTTTGTTGGAGAATGAGACAAAGACATCAATG